>SNQJ01S0002886.1:133626-171483 GCA_010110895.2 Picea sitchensis | reverse complement strand
TTTCCTTTGTCTTATAAACATGATATTGATACAAGATTCTTTTCTAAACTAGGTACATATAGAACATTGCTTAAGTGAACATGATTACCTGATTCCAATTTGATGGAGGCTTGTCCAAATCCTTCGACAGGGTAGGTGCTTTTATCTCTAAGCTCCACTTTGTACGATGTCTTTCTCTCATTTAGATCTGAGAGTCTAGCTTGATCTCCTGTCATGTGCCTGGAAGCTCCACTGTCGATTATCCACATATCATCTTCAATTGTCTCGGTAAGTGATGAGTAATGTAAGAGACTGATTGTTTCGCACATGTCTTTGGTTGACTAATAACTGGTCATGCCTTGATCCAAAACTTCAACTGCATCATTTCTCTCTTCTGAGAAAGTCAATAGGTGCGATGAGTTAGGGTGCATCTGGATATCTTCTCCTTGAGCAAGATGCTCCATCACAAGGTGTCGGATGTGAGAATTAGGGTTTCTACAACTGCTACTGCTAGTAACCCTAGCTGCAGTTCTTTGGAAGTTGCTCCTGCTTGTAACCCTAGCGGCAGTTCCTCAATGAGCTTAATACCTAGCGGTTATGTTTCCTTCCAGCATTTTAGGCTAACTAAAGGGGGTGTGGGCCCATAACCTGTTAGAATATAGAGTATTGTGCTTGTTTAACCATTGACGATACCCTCGTCACCCAACCATAGGCCTTAAGCCACCCTCTGAGCACCTTGACCTTGACCGAGAAGAGAATTCTAGATGCAATCAATAGCCAAGAGAGGCTAAATGCACCAAGCAAAAGAATAGAAACTAAACTGAACAGATGATCCCACCCAGAAGCTAGCGCACCACTTTCCAAGCTCTCCCAGAAAACCTGCGCACCAAACTGCTACTACCTGCAACTGCCTGCGTAGATATTTCTCTCACTGCAACTGCTGAGATGACAAATAATGAAACTGGCGCCCTGTATTTATAGTGGAATGGCTAGTATAACTAGGGCCGACCTGGCCAATCTAACTGGGTCGGCTTCTCCTTCTGGGCATCAATAAATTCAATATAAATATATTTGTTCAGCTGACAACTTGTCTAGGGTTTCCTTCAATTCTTTGCTTCCTTCCGGAGGATTCTAGTCTCGTCATAGGTCATAATAAAGGTTCATACCTCCCGAAGCTACCATAATATTAACAGTGGCCTCAAGGTATTCATCCCAAACCTTGATGTCATAGTTCTACAACATGTAAATAAATGAGTTGATGTCGAACATGGTAGAAACCGTCTAATTGTTGGTTAGTGAGGTATACCATTAACATATGCGAGGGGATCCACCAATGGTGAAAATGAACCCCAAGGTACATAGTACAATATAAAAAGTGTGATTAGAGGATCTAACGTCTAACACTCTTAGAATCAATTGATTAGGATTCAATGAGGGTAACCCACTATCAATTGCGAGGAGTCCTACCACTGAGGATTGCAAGCTCCAAGGTACTACCTGGATTCTAGATCCCTTTCCTAGATAATGTGTTAAATTCAATAGGAAGATATTCATCGAAGGAGGGCCTTAATGTATTCCCCATCAATCGACAGGAAACAACACCAAGAGATGGTGTGAAGAGAGATACTCACTAAGTAAAAATGACACAGGGATGGTCGACACAGATGGGAAACAAAATAATATATGGTCGAGTCATTCTTAAACTTCCCTTGAACACATAGCACGACATAGTGATGACTTGACAACAAGACTCAAGAGCTAGAATAATATAGGGAAAAAACGCAAGAGGAATCGAAGCACTCTCTGTGATGACTAGAAGAATAACCAGCCAGAGTATTTTTTACTCATATTAATGGGATGACTCCTAGGTAAGCTATAACCCAATTGAAAGATGAGGACTCAAATAGGTGCCATGTTCAAGGGAAACTCAACTGATAGTGCCATTTCATGAATATATCAATGGTAAAAAAACCCACTTTTTTTTTTTTTATGGTTATGGTGTCCCCTTCATGGTTTAACGAACGCAAAAGAGAGATAAAAGTGTGCTCAATAGTGTATTTTTCATTCAGTTTTAACAAGCCCAAAAATGATTTAAAAGTATACTCATGAGGTGTATTTTTCGTGTCTTTTTACGAGTCCAAAAAAGAGTTAAAATTTTGCTCGAAAGGTTTCTTTTTCATGGTTTAGTGAGCACAAAAAAGAGCTAAAAGTGAGCTTGTCTGGTGCCTTTTTCATGGTTTAACAAGCACTAAAAAGGGGTAAAATTTATCTCGTCTAGAGAGAGCGAGTGTCTTAACAACATGCTTCTATGTTCCAAGCACATGGAACTGGCCTAAGAAACATGAATGCAAATGGGTATTGGCAAGTGAAGTCCACTTTTAGTAGTGGTTCTCTCCATGGGTAGGTGGGTGCAAAACAAAGGCCAAATAATGCAAGAGGAAAATGGTCAAGGGATACTGCAATAGTGGCAAGCGGTATTTAGGAAAACAACAATGCAATGGCAGGGTGTATGACGGAAGTAGAAAATGCATAAGAGACCATTAAGAAACATAAAAAGTCAGGAACCCCCTCGGGATATGGCCAAAATATAGATGAACGTCAAGTCATGGCAGGGATATGGGAGGGTTTCCATGCCTACGAGAAATCACAGCATGGGCAGAGAATGGAAATTGGGTACTAACTAGGGCACCCATGGAGGGTAGGTACTATTGTACAAGTTACGATGTGCAAAAAAGAAGTGGGTAAGGTTGTAACATGACGGGATCAAACCTAAGCCATTGTGATGACAAAATGGATGGATAATAATGCAAATCATGGAAGCAGGGAAAAGCATATCCCTATATGCCAGTTCGAAGGCGCGTACCTCAAGTTTAGTGGAATCCACCAGCTTTGTAAAAAATTAGTCACCGTAAACCTATCGACACATGTAAACTATATTATGGGGTCAAAACGCATAGTGAAATCTCAAAAAGAAAATATTTTTGGATTTTTTGGATATGGTATATGCAAAACAAAAGAACTCATACCATGCACCTATGTACAATGCACTACACATCCTGATGGTTTATGAAAAGTAGATCTCATTGCTAGGCTCAAGACGAGGATCATTTCCATCACTAATGAACTCATGGGCCAATGTCGGCATCATATGGCATGCCATATTTTTGGGGCCATGCCACATAGAAACGAATTCTACATTTAAAGACACTCATTGTGAGTATTTTTTTGATTTATGGAGGCTCCTTGATGATGCCCATCAATTCGTAATGGAGGTACAAAACACGAATCTTCAATATAAGGGAGAGAAAATAACTCGGTGGCAAGTTTCAAAAAATAAATCCAAGGATGAAAAGGGTTAATATTGGGAGGTTGAATGGATGCTCCATCAAATTCCCCCAATACCAGATCAAGACTCATCATGCTAACTCTCGTTTATTATGAATCAAAAAAATATGATCGATGTGTCATCTCATCCTTAGGATAAAATACAGAATCCTTGACATATAGGATGGCCTCATCTGAAGAAAACTCGGTATCTAGAAAATCATGTGAACTTGGAGATTCAACAACCCATAGGGGCGAAGTAGGATGATCACACTCCATATGAGGATGGAGTTTCTAACAAGTATCAACTGTCACTGACGAGATCATCTTAGAGGAAATATCAATTGTTGTGGGAGGAATATTATCTCCATAAGACTCAACTTCCTCGAGATGAGGAACCACCCAAGGATCAAAATACCTGAGGGATTGACTCGTAAAAGAAGATATCATATTGATCGAAGTGAGAGTCATATAAGGAGGTGATGAGGGTAGGGGAAATGTTCCCATCAACGAGGAGTCTTTGAACATCCCCACACCAACATTCATGTAATAACTCTAGTAATCACTGACAAAGGGTACATTAGAACCTGCATTGGATCCAACGTTTGGGGTACAAAATGCTAATTGATAGATAGTGATGATTTTCCCTTGGTGAAGGAAATGAAAGACCTAAACTATAGTCATATTGTAGAACCAAGTACGCTTGAGTAACATATTATACTCAATAGGTGCATCGACTACCTCCACAACAACGAAGACAGTATTACCACCTAACTCAATGGGAAATGCAGTGAGAATCCCATGAGGCTAGAACATATGTCCATTGAATGCCTTTATTATTTCCGTATATGTATCAAGATTCAGAGAGCCAATGGATTTCCAACATGACATGTACATGATACAATTCTAGGCTCCTTCATCAACCACAGTGTGAAGGATGTTTGTCCCTAGTAGTCTCACTTTTATTAGAAAAGTGATTTGGTGGGAAATCCTATGATGAAAGTGATATGAACCAAAGGTAATCAAGATCGACTCTGAGGGATGAACCCCATTGATTTCAGACAACATATCTTTCTGTTGCATTGGGAAATTTTTGATAATTTAGAGAGAAGACATGGCACATGGTTCCTAGGCCAAGTCTTCCACAATGCTGTAGTTTTGGGTGGCCCATGTGTTTGGATTATATGTCGTACATTGAAAAATTCCATCAAGGGGGTGAAGAAATGTGTCAAAATATGGATTCTCAATATGAAGAGGGCCACCAAGATGGGAAGAGGAGGTAGACTCCTATGTGGAAGGAGTAGTCTTGATATTGTCATAGTTTCACACTCAAGTATGAAGGGAAACTGTATGTTCACACATGAAAACTATCACATTTGAGGATGACCCATCATACTAAGGGGTACCTTCCATGCCCCCTTGCAGAGTGGAAGGATTTGTTGCAACCATTTATTGAGGATGAGGGAGGAAAGGATGAGTTAAAACAATAGGTTGTTGGGGAGCCTTTTTCTATGCGAAGAAATGGTGTACCTCATCCTTCCAGGGACACTAATGAGTAGGATGGTCCTCCCTACATATCATGCAAGGGAAACAACTCTTATTATTATATTTTTTGTCCACCCCTTGGTTTTTTTGGGTTGGAGCGGTCCCTCATTCAATATTGGAGTTTTTCTTCTTGTTCTTCTTCTTTCCTCCAATTTGTTAAGGATTCTTTGGTTGCATGGATTGCATTGAATTCACCTCGGAGGTCTGAGTGGGGACCAAAGTAGTTCGAGAAATGGGAACAGTAGATAATGGGTGTGACAAGATAGAAATGTGACCCATTTGGTCAACTAGTTGAACCACATAGGTACGTGATACAAAAACAACCATATCGTCGACATGGGGTCCTGGGTTTGGTTTTCTTGGTTCTTTTGATGGTCGAGGAGCATGTAGGATGATATCATAAGGAGTGTCTAACTACAAATAAATAAAATATAAGTGTTTTTCATGCAAGATGGATTTCTCCTTAGTAGCCACCCCTGCCATAGAAATGTCCTTGGAAATGGATGGTAAGAGAGACTTGGTGAGCCACTCCATCACGATTTGGTCAAGAATTTGGGTCTTGATCATCCTACATATTCATCTCCACTCACATATATGATCGAAAATGTGAGTGGAAGTATCTTGATGCAACAATGTCAATAGCTTTGTGCTGATATTTTACCACATGGTAAATTGATAATGCATTAGAAAATCCATAGCCAAGTCATAGAAACTATTGAAGGAAGCACCCTTTAATTCAATGTACTATTTGGTGACACTTTCGATCAAGGATATCTAGAAAAGATGAAAGATGATATTGTCACCCATCAAAGAGTTGGATGAACATGATAAATGATATGTCATTATGTGTGTGGTTGGGTCTTCTCCTGACTTTCCATCAAATTTTGGCATATTGGATAGGAGATTTCCAAGTATAATCGACCATGTGGGATCATGGGAAATGGGGTAATTCATCAGACATGAAATGTCAAGCAAGTATAACGTCATCAAGAATCACAAGAAGGTATGAGAAAATGAATGCTAGGATCAGGATGAAGCTCCTGGAGTCCCAGATGAACCTTGAGGTCCCCCCATGTTTGTGCTTCTAGAAGGATATGTTATGCCAATAGGGTGATTTCCCCCAAGAATGGAAGCACTCTCGGGAGCATGAATTCTCTTCAGACTAGACATTCCCCCAAGGGGGTTTCCCCCAAGGGTAGGCATATATCCTATAGGAAATTGACTTCTTAAACCAAAAATAGCCCTAGGGAAGAAACCATTGAGACCAAAGGTAGGGAGAAAAGGATAGCTACCCCACTATGTAAATTTACCCCTGGAATAGTGGGGTAAAAGGAAGGAAACAATGTGCTACCCCATGAGATATTGAATCCCCTAGAGTAACTAGGAACAACCCCAGACCCAATCGGTATATTCCAACAGAAAGGAAAACCAACACTCGACATTATAGAGCTACTTGTAGGAATGGTGGAGGTAGATGGAATTCCACCTCTTATGTTGAAACCCAAGTTAGGCCCCCCACTGGAAGCAGATCCATATGTGGGCATAAAAACCGAGGAGATGGGTGTAGGAATGCTTGGTATGTTAATGTAAGGAAAAGTGAACATAATCTGTCTCTCCCAAATGGAGGGACCTGATGACACATGAAGAGATGGGATAGGTCAAATGGAACTAATGGACAACAGTGAGGAAATAATGTAAGGTTCATTGAACAAAGAAAAAGGCTCACTAAACAATTCCCTGACCTGGATAAGTATAAGTGCATCAGGATCGGTCAAAGGAGGGTTGAAACTATGTGGAGGACTCTCATCGATCACTTCTACTTCAAAAAGCCCAGTCTCCGCAAACCAAATATGGGACTCTTCAATTTTGTGGTCACCTATTTCACACTGCTTGAGAGGTGGTTGTACCCCCTTGATGGGCTCAAGTCCTTGTAATCTATGGGACGGGTGTGGTGATTCATCCATGGTGTAAATAATAGGTGAAACTAAAAACACAATTCAACCTAAGTCCAATGTAGACTCAGAAACAAAGAGCACACTCCTAACAAATCTAGGACACCAACAACAAAGCCAAAGGCTCAAGGGGGCTTATAAAAACCAACCCTCCGGGGGAGATGAATTCCCCAAAAGATTGGCTAGTGAAGGTACGAAGAACAATTACGATGATATTTTCAAAACATCCCTAACTGGTGCAAGTACCCTTTATTAAGGATGACACCCTCTGAGGGAACTGGGATCATGAACGAACGTTTGGCCTATGTACTACAAGAACGTCCCATCTGCAGTCACCTCTTTAGGATACCTAGGAGTGGTCACTGAGACTACCACCTTGCAATTAATTACCAGGTGAATAGTTGTAGGTCCGACCATATGTAAGGGAAGGGTAACTATGCCCAAATCTTTGAAAGTGCTACCTCACAAGGGGGTTTTAACACTAATGAAACCCTCATATACATAGTATTTTAAGCAATATTGCAAACAATAAAACAAGTAAAGAGGGGTAATCACCTACTTGCCCCGATGCAACCTTGTGCTTAACTCCTGTGTTAGAGGAGGATCCCAACACACTAGTTGTAAAGATGGATTTCACACTCTTTAATTACTCTAGGTTTCATTTTGTGGCCTTTGAGAGTTCACTCTCTAATCCTATTCCAAGGCCCTAAGCCTACCTAATGTTGGTTTGCTAGAAGGATATGTTATTCCAGTAGGGTGATTTCCCCCAAGAATGGAAGCACTCCCAAGAGCATGAATGATCTTGAGACTAGAAATTCCCCCAAGGGGGTTGCCCCCAGGGGTAGGCATAGATCCTATAGGAAACTGACCTCTTAAACCAAAACTAGCCCCATGAAAGAAATCACTGAGACCAAAGGTAGGGAGAAAAGGATAGCTACCCCAATGCATAAATTTAATCCCAGGCACAATGGGGTAAAATTAAGGAAACAATGTGCTACCCCATGAGATATTGAATCCCCTAAAGTAACTAGGAACAACCCCATACCCACTCGGTATATTCCAATAGAAAGGAAAAACAACACTCGACATTACCAAGCTACTTGTAGGAATGGTGGAGGTAGATGGAACTCCACCTCTTATGTTGAAACCCAAGTTAGGCCCCCCATTGGAAGCAGATCCAGATGTGGGCATAAACACCAAGGAGATGGGTGTGGGAATTATTGGTATGCCAATGGAAGGAAACGTGAACATAATCGGTATCCCCCAAATGGAGGGACCTGATGACACGTGAAGAGATGGGATAGGTCAAATGGAACTAATGTACGACAAGGAGGACATAATGTAAGGTTCATTGAACAAAGAAAAAATCTCACTAAACAATCCCCTAACCTGGATAAGTATAGGTGCATCAAGATCAGTCAAAGGAGGGTCGAAATTAGGTGGAGGACTCTCATCGATCACTTCTACTTCAACAAACCCATTCTCCTCAAACTAAAGATGGGACTCTTCAAATTTGTGGTCACCTATTTCACACCGCTTGAGAGGTGGTTGTACCTCCGTGATGGGCTCAAGTCCTTGTAATCGATGGGATACATGCGGTGATTCAACCATGGTGTAAATAATAGGTGAAACTCAAAACACAATTCAACCTAATTCCAATGTAGACTTGGAAACAAAGAGAAAACCCCTAACAAATAAGACACCAGCAAAAAAGCCAAAGGCTCACGGGGGCTTCTGAAATCCAACCCTTTGGGGGAGATGAATTCCCCACAAGATTGGCTAGTGAAGGTATGAAGAGAAGCTACGATGATCTTCACAAAACAACCCTAACTAGTGCAAGTACCCTTTATTAAGGAGGGCACTCTTCGGGGGAACTGAGACCATGAACAAATGCCTGGCCTAGGTACTATAAGCATGTCCCATTTGTAATCACCTCTTTAGGCTACCTAGGACTGGTCACTAAGATTACCACCTCACAATTAATTACCAGGCGAACAGTTGCAGGTCTGACCATATGTAAAGGCAGGGTAATTATGCCCAAATCTTTGAAAGTGCTACCTCACAAGGGGGTTTCAAAACTAACGAAACCCTCGTATACATAGTATTTGAAGCGATATTGCAAACAAAAAAACAAGAAAAGAGGGGTAATCACCCTACTTGCCTCGATGGAACCTTGTGATTAACTCCTATGTTAGAGGAGGATCATGACACACTAGTTGTAAAGATGTATTTTACGCTCTTTAATGACTATGGGTTTCATTTTGTGGCCTTTTAGAGTTCACTCTCTAATCCTATTACAAGGCCCTAAGCCTACCTAATGTTGGTTTACTAACAAATAAAAATATCCTAGTGAATTTTAAATTGTGAATCTTTTCTTATGGTTGTTGTTTAAGTCACAAGGAAACAAATGAAACTTGAGTGATGTTATGACTCTTCACCAACCAAAGCAATGCAAAGATGCTAATGAAAATTTTTCAATTGAATGAATTCTAGCTATGGGAGGAAAAGAGGCCTTTTCCTTTTCAAATTTCATAATGGAACCTCACAATCACCAAGAAACCATGCAAGACAATCCAAAACCAAAATCTCACCAGAGATCAAAACCAAACACCAACATTATCTTTGTTCTAAATGCTCAAAAGTGTTATGCATGCATACTTTTACTTTTATTTTTTCAATTGAAATTCAAAAAGCTTCTTGATATAAGCAAGAAAAACAATCCACAGACTGGAAAGACCCAACAATCAACAAGAAAGGGGTGTAGCAAATTGATGTTGATGCATAAAGGCACACTTCAATGTCTCTACAAGAATCACAACCCAAAAATCTCAAGAAAGAAGGGATCTAGCAATGTAAAATTCAACTCCAAAAGGAAAACTAAACCAAATGCAACTGGACAAAATACACTACCATATTGGATCAAATTTGTTGGGTACACATACCAACTTAATGGATCACAAAACAACAAGAAAATGCAAACAAGCCACTCAAACACACTTTAAATCTATATCTAAGATCAAAGGTGTGACAAGAGACTCAAACAGAGAGAGGATCTAGAAACACAAACCAATTACATACCCTTTAGATCAAACACATCCATATTTGACTAGAAAAAGTCTGAAAAAAAATTGTAATTTTTAAATCCTACAGAGGGTGTCACGGGTCATCTAGCCTACAACAAGCAACCATCTGTTGGTGGTTTCTAGTCATCAATAGTGAAATTTACCTCTCTCTCTATCCCAACAACATACACATGACACTCTGCAATTTTTTTGAAAAATAAAAATATATGACTCGGATCTTCCATATCTAAGAGATATACTCTCTGAGGGAGTGCTAGGGAATAAAAATGACTAACTCGAAAACGAAGAACAAAGGAAAATATCAAGGAAATATAAACTAAAAAACAATAAAAAATCCTTCCCTAGTGGAGTTGTTAGTTCTATTATGCATAAAATCCCACCAATGGAATAGTAAGATCTCCCTAGGATCTGTCTATTGATCCTAGATAAATAGTGGGAAATACTTTTATGGATGTCCTTAGAAACAAGAAAATAGATTCACATTTGCACCAATACATGGTAGGATGGAATACCTTAATCCTAATGGTCTTCCTCGTGTATCATGGATGTTGCAGTCCTGAAGTTCTAGCTCCAGCTCCTACAACCTGCTTACTACATAAGTGACAAAGAAATGACTGCCTACTTCTTTTCTTAGCGCTAGAATCCTATATATAACTTGTATCTAATTTGATCTATGTGAAAGTAAACCAAATATACACATTTGCAAATGAAACACAATTATTTATAGGGGAAAACCAAAATTCTATTGATTAATATGAAAGAAATACATCAATGCACTTTACCTCTAGGTGTAGATGCATTCCTCCTTTCCCTTTGCTCCTTGCTCCTTCTCATCATTTCAACCAAGTTAGGAAACCTGAATGTAATTGATCTTGAATGGAAGAGCACCTTTGTATTTTGGTAGCATAACTATGTGAATGATTCTTCCTCCTCATGCTCAAGATTGGGCTTCTTTATATAGATTCATGGAAGAGGCTTGGGAGAGGTTCCACATCTTCTAGAAATCAATGGATACTAGAATGTTATGAGTTCCAAGGCTCATTCCATGAAGAACCAACTCATCCATTGCTTACCACTTTGAAACTAGAAGGTTATAGGGGAGTTCACTTGTTGTCCACTGCTAACTAGTGACAGGTTTCTAGTTGTACACTATTGACTAGTGACAAGTCACTTGTTGTATATGGTACGACTAACGACCTCCCTCAAAAACACATCAAATCCTGAGCAGAAGAGTGTGTCTCAGTTTTCATCCTCTGCTAATTTCATCCTCACAATATAGGGTGAAAATTAAGGCTATAACACTTATATTCCTAGAGAAACAGGATGAAGTTAGAGTTCTCAATGAACTACATGATGGACCAATTGGAGGAAACTTTGTTGGAGAGACTATAGCGCATAAAATTCTAAGAGAAGTCTACTGTTAACCTACTATATTCAAGGATTCACAAGCTTATTCTAGGAGCTATAAATTTTTCCAAAAATGTGAAAGGTGAGAGAAAATGGTTGTTGTCCCCCTTCAACCTGTGACTGTTGAAGAACCATTTGAACAATGGGGTTGGACACCATTGCAGAAATTAACCCTCATTTGTCAAGTCAACACAAATACATATTGACCGCTAATTATTAATTTACATTATGGATGGAAGAAATACCATCGAGAAAGGTAAATGAGAGGTGGTAATTAGTTTTTTGGAATAGCACATCATCATCGGGTTTGGAGTGCCCATAACCCTTGTGTTTGATAATGTTACATATTTTTCCTCTTTAAAATTGACTGAGTTTTCTTTATAAAAAATAATTATCTTAATGCATGTAGCTAATTACTACCTCGAGAGAATGGTGTAGTTGAGTCTACCAATAAGAACTTGATCTATATCCTAAAGTGAATTGCAGTTTATAAACAAAGAAATTGTCACAATTCTCTACCAAATGCTCTATGGGAAGATAGGGTAACTCCAAAAGCCTCTATAGGGACATCCCCTTACTTCCTTGTTGACGGGAAATAATCCATACTTCCTCCCAATGCTTTCTTTCCTTCCCTTCCACTCTCCCAAAAATCACATGGGAAAATCTACCTATTGATTCATAAGAGAGTAGATACCCTAGTTAAACTGGAGGAAGAAAGAGATAAAGCATTAACAAAATTTGAAGCACATCAACATGTCATAAAACGATGGTTTGATAAGAAATCTATTGGTGAGAAATATTTTCAAATTGGATATCTCATTCTGAAATGGAACAAGCCACATGGAGATAAAGGGAAACATTCCAAATTCCAACAAATGTGGCTTGGTCCCTTCCTAGTTAAAGAAAAGATTGGCTTAGGCACTTATAGATTGCAAAACCTTGAAGGAGAAGTGGACCTCCTTCCTGTCAATGGCCAAGTCCTCAAAATATAATTCATTTAGTTGTCTTCAGATATCTAACTTGTACATAAATAACGAGGCTTCATATTTTCCTAGCCTTATTTGTTTTCTTATTAGTTTTCTTTCCGTTTTCTTTTATGATTCATATTTTCAATTTGGATTTTTCTCTCTCTCAAAATCCTTTACTTACTTTCCTTTAGAAATATTTTTTTGTTGCTAACACCATTTTTTATTGTAATTGTCGCACACAATGACTCGGGACTATGGATATTTAATTCTAACATTGAGACAAGACATTTTTTCTTCCTGTATCCCTATTTTCACCTCAATCCAATATTCAAGGATCAAAATATGTATAGGAAAACTACTGAAGTGATAGATGAGAACCCACATCTTTCATTTTGGTCAAGAACATGTAATTGGTCACACTTGAAGGGACATATACATCCGTTCTAAAATAAATGGATAATGATGGTACTAAGAAGTATATGTAGTTTTCCATGGCATACTGCACATGTGTTAATGTTTCATTGAAACCTGCACAGTAAATCTAGCTAAAGAAAAAACAAACAAAGATTATCAAGAAATGATGAGATTCAATATGGAAGAATGAGAAAATATATTCACACTACACCAATGAGTTGATCAATGAATGAATGATTGATACAATGAATGAGTGGAATATTCTCATATATAGGAAAGAACATTCCATAATTAAGAAAAGCAATCAAGAAGTTAAATTTCCTTAGGAATGCATGCATGCATAATAGTGATGGTCTAAACAGAAAGTCTAAAATAAAACTAGTCAGTTAACTCCCACTGAACTGGTGTGCCGAAAATAGTAATTTCTCCAACACCCCCCATGAACATCACTATGGAGTAAAAAATGAGTCTCGACTACTAGGCCATATTAGGTACTCATGTACAATGAAACTAATGAACACTGAATAAAAATGAGGAAAGAGGTAAAACCATGTGGGAACAAAACCCCCCCTCAAAAGACAATGCATCAAAAGAAGAAAACGCAGCTGCTAGGAAATGATGTTCTTCACTCCAAGACAATCCCGCAAAGTATGAAACTTCTTCTCACTGAAATTCTTTGTGAATATGTAGAAATATTTATGGATATGATGAAGTCCTTTGGAAACTTGTCTAGCCTTGTACCTCTCGATCTCGTGGACCCATATGCACCTGAAAATATTCTTTTCTGGTGGAAGTGGAACCAGATTCCAAGTTTGATTCTTTGGGAGTGATTCATACTCCTCCTACATGGTTGCTTTCCATAATGAATTTCCCATAGCCTTACTATAGGTATGTGGATCAGAAGATTGAGCGTGTAGCAATGCATGGGCATCGGAGGTTCAGTAGCTAAAAGTACATGAGAAGGATCCTCATGATGAGATTGACTCCTCCTCAAATCCAATGGATTCCCTACAAGGACACTTGTTTCCTGAAGTGTGAACTATTTCCTCTTGGGCACCTGCTGCATATTTTTCACTGGATGCATATCTGGTTGTACTACATGCTCATTTCCATGTACAGAATCCGAGTGTACGTAATCATCTCTGATGTCTGTAACTTATGGAAACACAAGAGTATATGTATGTTTCACTGGAGGTGCATGAAAAATACTCTCCTTATGTGTAAGTAGAAAAGAGGATTCATCATTAGAAAACTTTGTGAATTTATACAACCTTGATTTGTGATCCACCTCACCAATTGCAATAATGGAATTGCCACACATGTCAAGTACAAAGACTGAATTTGATGTAAATTCGACCTTTTTACCTTTCTGATTGATCTGATAAACTGATAGAAGATTCATAGAAAGATTTGGAACATGTAAAACATTCTCAAAACTACCATTATGGAGTTCCACTCTTCCCTCTCCTGCTACTACCAATGGAGTATCATCCCCCATGAGAATAGGGGGTCTTAAGCATGAACTCAAAGAAGTGAAAACTTCATCTTTCGCTGCCATATGATGGGATGTTCCATAATATATAATCTATGAATCACATGAGGAATTAATTGCAACAAGAGCATGATGATTACCTTTCTTAGGATCATGATCTTCTTCCATTTTTTTCTTGACTCCTTCTGGAATGAAGTTTCCAAGGTTGTTTTGCTGAAATAACTATGTCATAAGATCAATTTGCTTCTTCATGCATGTGGATTCTTCATGATTAGGTTTACCATAATAAGTGCACTACCTTCCCTTCTTCTTCTTCTTGGAATCTGAAGAGTCTTTGGAACCTGAAGAATTGTTGAAGGGTTTGGAATATCCCCCTTCTCGTTCTATTTCTCCTTTCTGATATGTTTGGATGATCCCTTTCCATCATGCATGGTGAGTGCATGTTCTTTGGGATCCTTTATTAGGCCCATATGAATAAGTTTTTCATGCTCATGTGTGAGAGAATCAATGAATTGATCCATGGTAGGCATATTCGAATTTTCTCCCATGAGATATCTTCCAGAATGGAAAGTGGAAACATAGACAATGTATTTTGTTGGAAGATTGGTTGTTGTCATTGATGTCAACCCTAGCCATTAGATTTTGGACCCCACAGTTGATCGAAGTAGATAGACATGAAAGAAATTACATATGCATATACAACACCCATGGATGGATAGTATAATTCATTCCTCTTCTGATTGTATGTGGCATGTCACATGGATCCTCACGATTGAGGATAAATGAATTTTTGAAGATGACAATGTGAAATGAAGAAAAAACTACATGTCGGATCTAATGTTAAAAGGAAGTGATATAAAGAGTATAAATACATATCAATATACATTCATTTTATACACACAAGTTTTTTAATGAACGGGGAGATATAAGTCAAATTTTAGAGGAAATATGAGGTAAAGAAGGTCAGATTTCAAGGGAGGATGAAGTCTCTTGGTGATGTGTTCTAAGGTATGTTATTTACATGTCATATTACCAATTTCTCTATAAAAAAATTTATAGAATGATTCAGATGGTGAAATTCGTATGGTATTGAGAAGACATATCTAGGTAAATGTGGTAAAAAATCCAGTGCTTTATCCACTAAAATTTTGGAGATACACTCCGTGGAAGATAAGGTTTTTGACTAGTCTTGAAGTTTGTCATAAACAGGTGTTCCGGGTAAAAAATTCATAACGTATTCATAGAGAATCCAAATGAAGTGAGACCAATTGCATTGGAAATAGTATGGGCTGTAGTTTACTTTTTATGAATTTCAGAAATTGATGTTAAATATTGAGAGCGGGGCATTATGTACACGTTCGCTCTCCTGAATAAACCAAAATTGAATAAGGTCTACCATTTTCTCTATAACTCCTTTTTCTGGGAGGATTCAAGGAGTGAAACTTGAGGAGTTTCAGAGAATACATTGAGTAATATTATCTATAGGATCATATTATTCAAAGAAGTGAAGAATTGCAAAAGTTGAGGAAGTCTCAGGAATCATTATCAGGTTCTATGTGATGGTTGGTTGATGGTGATAATTTAATGTAAAGTTTTATTATCTCTCATATATTCTTAGGTGGAAGGAAGGGGCAAGGATGGAGAGGTAAACCCTCTCTTGATATTGGAGGATTGTATCTTCCTTTTGGTGGTTTATCCCTCCATTTATATTTGGAAGTTGTAGCTACCTTTGGAATTCATTACTTCCCTTGAACAATAACTATTGGTTATTTCTCATATGTTGTGCATAGTGTATTATGGTGTATTGGTGTAACTCTTCTACTATTGTTCATTTCTCATTGGATATAATTGAATATATAATCCGTTCAAATTATAAGTGGAAATTTTCTCCAAATTGTACTTGATATTGATTCACCCCCCTCTCAGTATCAACAATTGGTATCAGAGCAGCTTGTCTTCAGAACAATTTAACCACTGGAAGGAAAATCTTGAGCAGAGATGGATGACCATGAGCACATTTCAAATGGGATTCAAAGATTTGATGGAAGAAATTATGCATATGGGAGTGATAGAGTGAAAACTTACCTAACATCTTTGGGATTAGACATTTGGTACTTAGTTGTAAATGGCTATGTAATCCCAAATAATGCTCCAACCGATCCAAATGAGACGAAGCTTATGAGTCGTAATACAAAATCCAGACATGTTATTCTAGGAGCATTAGCACCAACCATTGATAGCAAAGTGATGGGTTGTAGCACTACTAAATAGGTATGGAACAAACTCAATGGTATCTATGAAGGTGATCCAAAAGTTAAGCAGGTCAAGATTCAATGACATAGAGGAGAATTTGAAAATTTGAAGATGGATGAAAAGGAAGATATTTCAACCTATTTTCTTAGAGTTGATGAAATTGGTAATGCTATCATAGGATTAGGTGAAGAGCTCAATGAATCCTTGGTTGTACAAAAAGTGTTGAGATAACTTCTCTTGAAGTATGATGCTAAGGTCTCCGCCATTGAAGAAACTAGGGACTTGACCAAAATGAATATGGATGAATTACATGGGTATCTTATAGCATATGAAATGAGAACAGGTACAGAAAGTGACTTGCCAAACAATGAATCAGCCTTTAAATCCATAAAGAATACACAAGACAAGGATAATGACCTTGATGAAGAAATATCAAATTTCGTAAGAAGGTTCCAGAAGGGAAGTGGAAGATACAAAGTTAAGTCTCCTCTCAAATGATTTAACTATGGTAGAATAGGACATGTTGTTGAAAACTGCTACTATAAAAAGATAAGTCTCAATAATAAAAAGAGCTTCTACTCCGAGGGTGATGACATCTCCTCAAATGAGAGTGATGAAGAAGATAATGATGGAGGATAAGTCCTCTTCATAACCCAAGAAACCCAAGATAATGATCACAAGATTTCTAAAGAAGAAGAAATCGTTTCTAGAGAAGATGAGATGAAGAAACCAACCTTGATTCCTTTTGGGGATACAAAGATAATGCAGAGAGTGAACAAGAAGATTAGAATCTTGAAAAGTTGAAACATGTTGAAACTGAAAATAGCAAGCTTAGAAACACAAACATAATACTAAAAGGTGAATTGAGTAGTTGTTGATAAGAGAATTACAAGCTTAAAAATACCATTGATATATTGAAGGAACAATGAGAAGATTATGAGAAATTGAAAGCAGAATTGGATCACACAAAAGGGGAGCTACTATTAACAATAGAAAAGTTGAATTTTTTTGAAAAAACACTGAAAAATTAGATGAGATCCTTAGCAGTCAAAGATCTCCAAACGACAAGACAGGACTAGGATACAATGACACTTTGAAGAAAACAAAACAAGAGAAGGAAGATGAAAATGATGAAACCAATACTCCAGATCAAGTTGAATAACAAGATAGAAGACTAGAATTCAGAAGGAATGAGACATCAAGAAGATCCTCTCCCATCGGGTATGAAAGCAATCATTATGAAGGAAACTACAAAAGAATAAATCATGAACCCAGATGGACTACACCATAAAGAAGATCACTTACTCCCAGGTATCAAAATTTCTTTCTTTGACATTGTTATACTTGTGGAAATTTTGGACACAAGGCAATCAATGAAAGGAATAACTATGCAAGCTACATGAATGGTGAAAATAATAGATATGGAAATTTTCATAGACCTGTCAACAAACATTCTAATCCATTTGACCCATTAATGGATCAGAATATTGTATGTTACAAGTGCAATAATCTTGGTCACAAAGCACGAGATTGCAGAGAGATGAAGGAAGATAATCGTATGTCAAATGTCCCTATACCAACTACAACATGGAAAATGAAAGAAATTCCACACAATGAAAATTGTCGAATAGCATTGGTCGCTAAAGAATGAAAAAGATAAGATGAATGGTTCATAGGCAGTGGGTGTTCATCTCATATGACCAAAGATCAAAGAAAATTTGTCAGTTTGAAGAAAAAGGGTGGAAATGTTGCATTTGGAGATGACTCATCTACCAAAATACTTGGAAAAGGAACTATAAAGCTTGGAAGTGAAAATGTAAAATATGGAAAAGTCATATTGGTTGAATATCTGAAGCATAATCTCCTCAGTGTCAGAAAAATATGTGATCAAGGATACACTCTTATGTTTGACTCCCGAAAATGTAAAATCATAGAAAATAACTCAGGAAGATTGGTTGCAACTGCAACAAGAAGACCTAACAACATATACATCCTAGACATGAATAAGAGAGAGAATATAGAAGCCACACAAAAGGATTCAAAGGAATAAAAAGTCTCAAAGACCAAAAATAAGGATGAAGTATTATTGAGTGCCACATGTTCAGGGGGAGCAGCCCCAAAGAAGAAGGTCACCTTATGCCATTGAAATTAGGGGGAGAAACCCCACCCTTTGCCATTGATGTCAAAGGGGGAGAGAAATTGGGATCATGATGACAGGGGGAACATGAGTGTTGCCATCAATGACAAAGGGGGAGATTGTTGGAATATTGGTTGTTGTCATGGATGTCAACCCTAGCCATTAGATTTTGGACCCTATAGTTGATCGAAATAGATAGACATGAAGGAAATTACATATGCAGATAAAACACCCATGGATGGATAGTATAAGTCATTCCACTTCCGGTGGTATGTGGCACGTCACGTGGATCCTCACAATTGAGGAGAAATGAATGTTTGAATATGACAATGTGAATTGAAGCATAAACTACATGTCGTCCCTAATGTTAAAAGGAAGTGACATAAAGGGTATAAATACATATCAATATATATTCATTTTATACACACAAGTTTTTTAATTAACAAGGAGATATAAGTTGAATTTCATAGGAAATCTTAGGTAAAGAAGGCTGGATTTCAAGGGAGGATGAAGTCTCTTAGTGGTGTGCTCTAAGGTATGTTATTTACAGGTCATCTTACCATTTTTTCTATAAAAACTTTTCTGGAAAGAATCATATGGTGAAATTGGTATGGTATTGAGAAGACATATATAGGTAGCTGTGGTAAAAATTTCATCTCTTTATCAACTATAATTTTGGAGATACACTCTGTGGAAGATAGGGTTTTTAAATAGTGCTAAAGCTAGTCATAAACATGTGTTTCGGGTAAAACAGTCATAACTTCTTCATAGAGAATCCAAATGAAGTGATACCAATTGCATTGGAAATAGTACGGGTTGTATTTTACTGTATATGAATTTCAAAACCTGATGTTAAATATTGAGCATGGGGCATTCTGTACAAGTTCGCTCTCCTAAATAAACTAAAATTGAATAAGGTCTCCCATTTTCTTTATAACTCATTTTTTGGGAGGATTCAAGGAGTGAAACTTGAGGAGTTTCAAAGAATACATTGAGTAATATTATTTACAAAATTAGAGTATTCTGAGAAGTGAATAATTGCATAAGTTGAGGAAGTCTTAGGAAGCATTATCAGGTTTTATGTGATGGTTGGTTGATGGTGATAATTTAATGTAAATTTTTATTATCTCTCATATATTATTGGGTGGAAGAAAGGGGCAAGGATGGAGAGGTAAACCCTCTCTTGATATTGTAGGATTGTATCTTCCTTTTGGATGTTTATCCCTCCCTTTATATTTGGAAGTTGTAGCTACCTTTGGAAGTCATTACTTCCCTTGAACAATAACTATTGGTTATTTATCATATATTGTGCATGGTGTATTGTGATTTATTAGTGTAACTCTTATACTATTGTTCATTACTCATTGGATATAATTGAATATATAATTTGGTTGAATTATAAGTTGAAATTTTTTCTAAATTGTACTTGATACTGATTCACCCCCCTCTCTAGCTTAGTTAAGATTGTTAGAATAAGTTGGTCCACTTGTTTAGATTTATCAATACCACAAGGTTACAAGCTAAATATGAAATATTTAAACTTGGTAAGGGAATCCTGCAAATTATCAAAACTTTTAGGATCAAAGGTATTCAACTCTAGCTCAAGCATATGACCTCTCATCGCATCCTGTTTGCCAAAGAGACTTTCCAAGGTGGTCCAGATCGCGTTTGGAGTGTTTCATGCAGCAACATGAAATAAAAAATTAGTTGAAATTTTTTTGAGAATAATTATTGTGACCTCATCCTTCAGGTTCTCTCATCTGGTCTTCTCAATTGTTGATGTAGGTTATGTTTCTCTCTCCATCATCAAATTGTACAATCCTCTCCTTCTAAGTTGGAATTTAGCCTTGGGATTCCAATAAAAATAATTGTATGGTGCGAGGATTACCACCAAGTTTGACTATATAATAGGTGTCGTATCCATCTCTCCCAATGTGTCTGAGAACCCCTAAAATTTACCCTCAATCTACAAGTGAAAAACTAAGAAATCACTGCAGAAAGGGCACATCAAATGGAAAATTTGTATCAGTTTCAGGAGGTGATCTTCCGACTTATTTCTAAGAAAACAGTGAGGAATTTTGCCAAATATTTGAAAACCCACTTGCAGAATGGGTCAATTTACTTCTCTTGCAGGTCGTTTCCTTAGAAAGTTAACATTTTGGAAGAATTCACTACAAAAATGATCACTTCAAATGGAAAATTTGTATCAATTTTAGGAGGTGATCTTCTGAATTCTTTTCTAAGAAAATGGTGAGGAATTTCACCAAATGGTTGAAAATCCACTTGCAGAATGGGTCGATTTACTTCTCACTCAAGTTGTTTCCTTAGAAAGTTATTATTTTTGGAGAAATACCTCTGTATTTTACATGAATTTTGCTCGGCAAAAAGAACTATTCTCATTGAGACTAGGTACTACCAAAGGATCAGATAATTCTAAGGATTCTCGTACCTGATTCAAAATCATATTTAATGTGGAAACCTATGGGGTGGGAGGAGAAGGCAAATGAAAAACCCCCATGAGCGAGGAATCCTTAAGAAAACCTACTCCTACACTCTCAAAACTATTATGTTCTAGAAAAGGGACATTGTTCACTACAACATTGTGGAGATCTGGAGTTGTATAGTCAAGTTGTTCAACAGTGATAATTTGTCCTTGATGGGGAAATTGTAATATATGAAACACCGAAGATGTGACAGCAGTCATCGCATAGAAAAAACTATGAACAAGTAACAAATTGTAATCCAGGGGCGCGTCAACTACTTTGATATCGACCGAAACAGTCTTACCCTTCAATGTCACATCGAAAGATTTCAAGATTCCTTGAGGTTCGAAACCACATCCATCAAATGCTTTCAGGTTGGTAGGAGACTGACTAAGTTTAGGAGAACCAAGGGCTCTCCAACAAGTCAAAGACATGAAACAGGGGGAGGCTCCCTCATCCAAAACAGTGCCATGGATGTTCATTCCACCAACCAAAATTTGAATTTGGAATGTTAAGTGGTGGGAGAGCCTCTCCTTAAAATAATCTAGATTAAACATAATCAGGTTCGACTCCTCCAGATCCATAGCTCCAATGGCTAACAACAAGGTTCTACATTGACTTGGAAATTTCTATAGAACTTCGAGGGTTGACACAGCACAAGGCACTTGCGCCAAATATTCAAGAATGTTGTGTTAGCCCCATAAGTCACCTCTAGATTGAGGCAGAGGTAAGCCTGATACCCATCAGTTTGTATGTCACAACGAATAAGTTAAAGGTGGTCTAATGGACACAGACTCAGGATGGTATCGTTCTAACTCAAAAAACTGGGTTGGAAAGCAAAAGCAGGTGAGGTCTTGGTCTAACTTCAGTCAGTAAGTTTGGTATAGTGGTGAGTAGGGGGAAGAACTTGAGGAGAATGAAGAAGTCTGTTATGGACATCCGGTCTTCCAGTAGCTTAAGGAGGAAAAGCCTCAAATACAAGATCCTCTTGAATTCACGACTTCAGGAAACTCAAAACGCTATAATGATACTGTAATCAAACATACATTACAATATAGTCACAACAACCCAGCATGATCATCCATACCTAAGCTCTCAGTATCAGAGGGAAAGGAGAAGAAGAGAAACTGATTAAAACTGGTTGCAATGTCACTGTGATCAAACCTACATCACAAAAACATAACCACCCTCGACTAGATCATCCATGTCTGAGTGTTCTAACACAGATGTTACAGAGAGATGAAAGGAAACTGACTTACATTAAACAAGAAGTCTCAAATGATATACATAACCAGAGAACCAGAGTGTTCATTAAAATTGTACAACCGGGAGCTTAGCTCAACCATCGACCTTAACAAAATATCAAAAATGGGTATTTATACTCAAAAGGACTTGCTCCCTTCAAAAGCACACTCTATTCATTGCATTCAAGGTTTGTCATCTGCATCTTCTTCTATCAGGTTGCACTTTCATTCTTCTGTTAAACGCAAGATCAGATCGGTATGGGCTTCACAAGAAAATCCATGATAGGGAACTTTCGGCTGACAGTCTGCCCTCCACGGCCAGATTTTCCATGCTTTCTATTTATGTGGTGAAATGAGGTTTCAACCACCTTCCATATCTTCATTAACTACTTTCATTGGGATCAGGACAAGGCCTGACACCCATGAATGTTTCAAGCAATCTCACTACTCCTTCAAGTCAATTTGGGCGCCTTGAGACAACATGGATCTCTCTCCGTGACCAACTTGAGCGCTTTGTTTATTTGTGAATCTCCCTCTCCTCTGCCCCACATGACCACAGACCGTGACCTCATGCTTATCCCTCTAAAATCTCAGGATTTCTCATTTCGGGAGTTTTCACTCCCCTTGATTTCAAATATCCTGATGCTTGCTCCTGCGAAATGGCCCATTTGGATCAATGGTTGGATTTTCGTTGAATCTGATGGCCATGATCATCTCCTCGAACAAACCCAGTTTCCCGTCGCCCGATCAGGATCTTATCCTTCATTTATCCCTACTTCCATATAACTTGGGAAGTGATCATGAGCCTAATTCCTAGGTGTGTCGTGGTTTTGCATTTCGCGAACTCATGTTGCGCTCTATGCTCAAACCTTTGAGTTGCGAAATCATGATCGTTCGAAAACTACGCCACGTGCCCCTCTAGAATTAATTACCCCTATCATTTCACGACTTCGCATTCCATGAGTCCCCACGACTCGATCCTTTGACTGCTCCATCTCATGATCAGTGAAATGTTGATCCTGCACCACGTGTTCTTCCCAGGATTGACGACTAGGATGACATCGCGATTTCGCAACTTTACCTGGCGCTATTATTGGTGCAATTATATGACTTTAATCACATAACGACCGTCGACCCGCTCCACCTGATGGATCTCCATTGTTGAACACTTATCTTACTCACTCGCTTGATTTGAATCCATATTTGGATGCTCTAAGTGTTGTGCTTGGTGCTCACGACTGAGGCTTGTGAACAATTAATTGGATGACTAGCTAAAGGCTCAGGAAAGAAAAAGGATCAATGACAGAGGTAAAGTGAGAAGTGCTCGACTTTAGGGAAAACAAAAAGGATTAGGGCTGATATTTCTCAGGCAAGTTGCTAAGGAGAAACAAACATATAAAACAGGTGAAGATAAACAACTGAAAAATACAATACAAGAGGTAAAATTTTGATCAGGTCTGCAAGAGGAGGAAAAATAGGCAAAAATCACAGACCTAGGTAGAAACTATAGACTCACAAGACCCTGACAAGCTTATGTGCCAACATTGGCTCCATAGGGGATGGCATGCTCCCTGCGAGCTGCCAAGAATGCGCAACTCCAGTGTCTTTTCTTTGGGTTATGGAGTCTCCTATTAAAAACAAAATAAACATAAAACATAGATGGTATTTGCAATGGTGGGACGCCTATTGCAGCTTCAAACAAACAAATTTTTTAGGAAGTGCCCAATTACAGGGCCACCAAAAAATTCATCTCCCTCCAAATTCTACAACATGTAAGTATTATTTGGAAATGCTTCAGAAATTTTGAAGGGGACGATCCACAAGGCTTCAAATTTGGTATGCTTTCCTCTGTCCTGCTTGGGTGCATCCCATTTCAGTACTAGATCTCCCAGTAGGAAATCCTTTTTTCTCACCTTCCTGTCAAAAGCTTGCTTGATCTTCTGTTGATGTTCATGTGCTCTATCCAGGAGCTTATCTCTTGTGTGATTCACTTTGAACATTTGTTGGATTCTTATAATCATATCATCGATCTCACCTAGGTGATATTGAAATAATTTCACCACATGCAAGGCTAGTTGAGACGGAAAAACTGCTTCAGTTCCATATACAAGCTGGAACTGAGAGACGTCGAGATATCTTTTCATTGTCACTCTATCAGCCCACAGAGAAAACTTGATCTTTGAATCCCATGATTTCTTGTTATCATCTAACAATATTTTAATGATTTTGATGAGGCTTTTGTTAGAGGACTCGCCAGTCCATTGCCTTGGGGGTAGTATGGGGTAGATTATATCAACTTGATTCCGAACTTCTCACATAATTGGATCAATGGTTCATCCTTGAAATACACTACGTCATCTGTGACGATTATTCTTGGACAACCATATCTTGCTATGATATCCTCCGGGAAATTGATGATCACCTTGTGAGAAGCGCTCCTTGTGGGAATATCTTCTATCCACTTGGTAAAGTAATATGTGGCAGTCAGGATCCATCTGTGCTGACCATTGGATGCATACTGAATTTCCCCATTGAATTCTAGGCCCCACTACTGGAAGGGCCCTGAAGCAACCACAGGTTTCAATGGCAGGGACTTTAGCTGCTTCTTTCTGGAGAATATTTGACATTTAACGCAGGGTTTGACTCTTGTGCAAACATCAGTGAACATGGTAGGCTAGAAATATCCAGACCTGAGAATTTTGTAAGTCGTTGTTCTCTAGAAGTGATGTCCTTCACACAGACTGATGTGAAAGTCAGACATGATATTTTTTGCTTCGTGTGGGTGTAAACATCTCAAAATCACCCCCAGGGGGTCCTTCCAATATAAAATTTGATCAACAAGGCAATATTTAATTGCTTTGAGCTTTAAAGCTCCTGCCTTGTACTTTTGCATGCCATCGGGAGGCTGGAAATTCTGTAGAAAATATATGACATCCTTGTACCAAGGAAATCTTGCTAATGGGGGGTCTACCTGAGCATTTGTATTAAACAGCTTAGCCTGTTGATTTTCTGAGTAATTATTGACAAAATTTACCCCCAAAGCTTTGCAATTAGACTCATTCAACAGCCTGGCTAAAACTTGTCCTTTGATCAATTTGGTGGGCTTGATCTCTTGATCAAATTCAAGGATTTGGGTAATCCATTGGCTCCTCCTCCCATCTTTGTCTGGCTGAATGAGAATTTCCTTAATGACAACTGAAGGGACATATGCAACGAATTTTGATTGCAGGACATAGACTTTGAAAGATTTGAGAGCCTTAACCAAAGCGTAGGCCTGCTTCTCAATGATGTCATATTTCACCTCAACATCTCTCAATGCTTGATTGAAAAAGGAAATGGGTTGCTCCAACCCTTCAACATTTTTCTGCAATAGAATAGCCGCTACAGTGTCAAATGAAGCAAATGAAAAAATGAGGAACTCCTTCAAGTAATCAAGACTGATAAGCACAGGTGCTTCATTCAAGGCCTTTTTTATCTGATCAATGGAATTTCAAGACTTTGCAATCCATTTGACTTTGTTTCCTTTCCTCAACATGGTTGTTATAAGTTTTACCATCTCAACAAAGTTGGAAACAAACCTCCTCAGAAAATTATTTTTTCCCAAGAAAGACTAGACTTCTTTCCTAGACCTCGGGAGTGAAAAAGTTTGGATTGCTTCAACTCTACTGGGGTCAATCCTGACTCCCTCGGCTGATACTACGTGGACCAACACTTTTCCCTCCTTCACGAAAAACAAAGACTTCTTGGGATTTAAAGAGAGACCAAATTTCTTGCATTTCAGGAAAATCCTTTTTAAATGCTCACAATGCTCTCTATCTGATCTAGAGAAGACTGTAATATCGCCCAGATAGATGACCACAAACTTTTCCTTTTCTCCAATGAAAGCGATATCCATGGCTCTCTGAAAGGTCTCCCCCACGTTCATCAATCCAAAGGGAATTTTGGCATACATGAATGTACCCCAAGGAGTGGTGAAGGTTGTATTTTATCTATCTTTAGGTAAGACATAGATCTGATTGTAGCTCGAAAAGCCATCAATCATGGAAATCATGGATGCGTTAGTTACCCTTTGCAATATGTGTTCTATTTTCGGCAAGGGGTAATTGTTTTTCTTCGAGCTCCTATTTAGGTTCCTGAAATCGACACAAAGTCTGATTTCCCCACTCTTCTTTCTCACCAAGACCAGGTTGCCCACCCACTCTGAATATCTCAAAGGCATGATGATTTGGGCATCCAAAAACTTCTTTACCTCTCTCTCCATGATAGGCAGTAGTATAGGATTAATTTGTCTCAATTTATTCCTAAACGGTTTTGCCTCCTCCTTCAATGAAATCTTATGCTCAATGACGCTGGTGTCATATGTTCTGAGGTATTCATAGGCCTAGGAAAATACATCAGTGAATTATTTTAATAACTCAGAATACTCATCCTTATGCTCCCTTGATAGGCTGCTTGACAGCTTGACAGAATTTAGATTCCCCTATGTGCCAATATTACACTCAACTACATCAGTATCCTCACTTGAAACCTTACCCTTCACTGCCACATAATTTATGTGAAATAGTCTTTCCAAAGGAAATAGTCCCTTTGGGATATGATTGTTGGGCAATTGAACAATATGATGGTCAACAATTTTATTCAGAAAAACATCAGCATGAGGATCGAATTCGGAGCCAGGATCTTGATCAATATGAAATGTTGAAAAATCGTCATCAGTTTCCAGGAACATTTTGATCTCAAGATCATCCTCAAACACTTTCCAGTGTTTGAAATTATCAGGTATGGAGGGTCTATTTAGTTCTATGTCGTACCTGATCTTAGGAGGCAATGGGATCCGAAAATGGCTCGTTGAGATAACCAGAGAATCGACCATGAAATTTTCTTCTCTAGGAACAAATGAAATGTTGAAATCCAAGAAAAAGTTGTCAATTAGATCCCACACTTCATTTCTGTAACTCCTAAGCCGAGGGTGTTTATTCTGATAAGCATTTCTGATCTGCTAGAAAATCAACTCAACATCTCCAAATATTGATATCTCTTTGATTCCCATATCTTTTGCGGCCCTCAAACCCAAAACAAGAGCTTCATATTCTGCCACATTATTGGTAGTTTCAAATTCTAATTTGTATGATAGAGATATGGTTTCTTGACAAGGTGACACAAAAATTACTCCAACACTAGCACCTTCTCTAGAAGAGGCTCCATCAAAGAACATTCTCCACACAAAGGTAATTGGAGGATAATATTCACAGAGAGTGATGGACTTTTTGATCTCAAGAGGAGGTTCATGGGCATCGGTGAGTTGTAGTAAGTTGGATCCTAAATCAGTATCAAGGGAAAAGATAGGATTATTGGTGGGGTTTGCTTCATCACTGATAATGTAGGCCAATTGAGCTTCTTTGTACAGTCTTCTATGCTCCCCTCTGAACACTGGAATGGTAACATATGTGAGGTCCATCTGCAATGTTCCTCCGAGTCTTTTCATCCAAGATATTGACAACATCATTCCAAACTTGGGAGGAATGTCAACCACCACAATATCCATGACCACACTTTTCAAGGGAAACTGAAACAAGGTCACCACCAGATCTTTGATAACCCCAAGAAATTGCACTCTCCTTGAATCAAACAAATATAAATCATGATAGGCTTTAGTGATTTCTAATCTGAGTTCTTCCATGATAGTTTTGGGCATGAGATTATTAGATTCCCCAGAGTCCATCAGACAATTATGCAACACCTTATCATGTATGTTCAGTGATGTGTAGAAAGGAGGGGATGAATCATCTCTATATTCTACCATAGGACCTAAGATTACTGCTAGATTTTCATCTTGGAGATTCACTGAGTCTGTGGAATAGCAGGGTGGCTCAGACTACAAAAGTTTAGAGAGGGACCTTTTGAAGTCTTCGTGCTTGACTAGCTCTAAAAGGGGGACAAGGATTCTGATCTTTTGAATTTCATGCTCAAAGCTAAAGGAGGACGGGGTCTTCAAAATTTATCTCACCTCCGAGACAAGGTCTTTGGCTATTGGTGGGGGATTCTAAGCTTTATTTTCTTTGTTGATGCTTGCTGCGTCTTTAGTAGGCTTCTCTTCTCTGGAGGGCTGATCAGGGATATCAGACTTCCCTTGTTTCTTCTTAGACCGGAGGTTTTATTTGTTGGGACCATTATTTTCCTTCTCCCCCTTACTCAACTCATTTCTTTGGTTATCTATGAAGGATTCCTTGTATGCATATTGAGTTAAATGAGGAAATGGGGAGGTGTATCTAATACAATGAATTTCAGGGTCAAGATCTTCTTTTTCCCCTTCCTCATCAATAATAAATTTATTTTGAAAGGGAGTCTGGATTTTCTAATCATCCCTATCTCTGTTCCTTTGTTCCCTTGGTATAATATGAGGAGCATTGTTATTCGGCCTCCTGAAGTTGCCTCTATTATCAACATTTTGAGGATTTATGTATGTCGGCTTCCCCTCTACTTCTAATTTTTCCATTCTAGTTGAAAGTGATTTTAGTAACTTGGTTACTTCATCCATTTGAGGGGGGGGGGAACAGAGGAACCAGAGGTAGAGGTTTCAAATCTCTTCCTTGGCATGTCTCTATCAACCTTATTCCTTAATCAGTTAGTGTCCAACATGTGAGATTCCACCTCCAGGGATGCATCTTTCATATTAGACAAGGAAGTAGCTCTTCTCTCTCTTATCAAGAGGCATAAATCGGGGTCAAAAGCACTAGAATAAGTTATTTTTGAAAATGATTTTGTAAGATTTATCTCAGCAGGGATTTCATTGTACATCTTGTTGAATATTTTGGAGAAATCAGTGACATATTCCCCCTCTTTTCTCTTCAGTGACCCAAACTCTGTGATGTAATACATAAAATCATTTTTATCCCCCCACCACCTTAAGAATACATCATCTAAAGCCTCAATCCCAACAATGGATTCATGAGTCAAACCTCTAAACCATTTCCTAACCTCACCATCAAGGCTCTGGACAAAGAATCTCGTCCAAACATCTTCATTGTCAATATCCAAATTGTCTGCATAACTGTAGAAGGCAGCAAGGTGTTCTTCGGCAGTTATGTCTTCCTCTCCTGTGAATTTGGGCATATACTTTAGGTAATCCCCAGCAGGGAGAGCATTCATTGGCCAAGGTAGGAGTAGAGGATCATATCTTGTAGCCACTATGGCATCCATTCTGTTTCTAGGAGGATTGGCACCTGCCATAGGGATGATAGGCGGAGGAGAACTAGGAGGGGGAGGGGTTCGAACATGGGAGAATGGAACTAGGATTCCAGGAGGAAATGGAAACAACAGAGGATTTGAATAAAAGGCTACAGGGCTCAAAGGAAAATAGGTTTCCCTTTCTACAAAATTAGTAACTCTAACAGGAGGAGGAGTACTAAAACCTGGAGTGAGAAAATCTTCTGAGGTCCTGGGTCTAGACCAAGGTACAACTTCAAGGGAGAGAGGAGTGACAAGGATTTCTCCCTCCAATATCAGACTAGGAGGGGAAAACTCAACAGGAACACTCCCAAAATTTAAAATTCGGGAAACTCCAACGGATGGTATGATAGGAAAATGAGAAGAAAATATTGGAGTTTCTACAGGAGGATAACAAAAATCGTCATAAATACCTAGTTCAGTACTCGAAGCACCTTCTCAGAGGGCCTTTCCTTTTCTGACAATTTTTTCTGGGTCAGCTTCAGGTGTTTCTAAAGGAAGTTGTGGAGTAGACCTCATGTATCTGCCTCTAGAAGCCACAATTGAAACAATGGAGTCACCACAGTGGAGTCACCAGGTGCACAGTTGCAATATTTGATGTACTAAGTTCTGATGCACCTTCAGAACTAGTAAGATTTTTCATTCAATCCCAGGGAAAATCTTCAATTTCATCCACAACAATGACGCCAAAAATATTAGCACTAGAAGTCACCTCTAGATTGCGACAGAGGTAAGCCTAATACTCATCAGTTTGTATGTCACAATGAATAAATTTAAAGGTGGTTTAATGGACACAGACTCAGGACAATATCATTCTAACCCAAAAAACTGGGTTGGAAAGAAAAAGCAGGTGAGGTCTTGGTCTAACTTCAGTCAATAAGTTTGGTATAGTGGTGAGTAGGGGGGAAAACTTGAGGAGAATGAAGAAGTCTGCTATGGACATCAGGTCTTCCAACAATCTAAGGAGGAAAAGCCTCAAATACAAGATCCTCTTGAATTCACGACTTTAGGAAACTGAAAACACTATAACGATACTACAATCAAACATACATTACAATATAGTCACAGCAACCCAGTTGGATCATCCATACCCAAGCTCTCAGTATCAGAGGGAAAGGAGAACATGAGAAATTGATTAAAACTGGTTACAATGTCACTGTGATCAAACCTACATCACAAAAACATAACCACCCTCAAATGGATCATCCATGTCCGAGCGTTCTAACACAATTGTTATAGAGAGATGAAAGGAAACTGACTTACATTAAACAAGAAGTCTCAAATGCATATACATAACCAGAGAACCAGTGTGTTCATTAAAACTTAACAAATCAGGAGCTTAGCTCAACCATCGACCTTAAGAAAATATCAAAACTGGGTATTTATACTCAAAACAACTTGCTCCCTTCAAAAGCACACTCTAGTCATTGCACTCATGGATTTCTTTATGCATCTTCTTTTGTCAGGTTGCACATGCATTCTTATGTCAAACGAAATATCAGATCGATATGGGCTTCACAAGAAAATCCATGACAGGGAACTTTCGGTTGACAGTCTGCCCTCCATGACCATATTTTCCATGCTTTCTATTTATGTGGAGAAACGAGGTTTCAACCACCTTCCCTATCTTCATTAACTACTTTCATTAGAATCAGGATGAGGCATGGCACCCATGAATGTTTCAAGCGAGCGCACGACAGCTTCAAGTCAATTTGGGTGCCTTGAGGCCATGTGGATATCTCTCTGTTACCAACTCAGACACTTTGTTTCTTTGTGCAACTCCCTCTCCTTTGCCCCACGTGACCGCGGGTTGTGACCTCATGCTTATCCCTTTGAAATCTCGGGATTTCACATTTCGGGAGTTTTCACTCCTCTTGATTTCAAATATCCTGATGCTTGCTCCCGTGAAATGGCCCATTTGGATCAACGATTGGATTTTCCTTGAATATGACGGCCATGATCATCTCCTCGAACAACCCCAGTCTCACGTCACCCGATCAGAATCTTATCCTTCATTTATCCCTGCTCCCATATAACCTTGGGCAGTAACCGTGAGCCTAATTACTAGGTGCATTGCGATTTCACGTTTCATGAACTCGTGTTGTGCTCTATGCTCAGACCTTCGAGTTGCAAAATCATGATCGTTTGAAACCCGCGCCACGTGCCCCTCTAGAATGAACGACCTCGATCATTTAGTGACTTCACGTTCTACGAGTCCCCATGACTCGGTCCTTTGACTGCTCCAACCCGGGAGTCAGCAAAATGTTAATCCTACACCACTTGTTCTTCCTAGGATTGATGGCTAGGATGACATCGTGATTTCGCATTTCTGCCTGGCGCTATTATTTGTGAAATTCTATGACTCTGATCACCCGACTACCATCGACCCGCTCCACCTGATGTATCTCCACCGTTGAACACTGATCTTGCTCACTCTCTTTATTTGAATCCATATTTGGCCACTCTAAGTTTTTCACTTGGTGCTCACAATTGAGGCCTGTGAACAATTACTCGGATGACTGGCTAAAGGCTCAAGAAAGAAAAAGGATCAATGACAGAGGTAAAGAGAGAAGTGCTCGACTTTAGGGAAAACAAAAAGGCTTAGGGCCGATATTTATCAGGCAAGCTGCTAAGGAGAAACAGACACATCAAACGGGTGAAGATAAACAACCAAAAAATACAAGTTGAGAGGTAAACTTTCGATCGGGTCTGTAAGAGGAGGAAAAACATGAAAAAATCACAGACCTAGGTAGAAACTACAGACTCACAAGACCCTGACAAGTTTATGTGCTAAGATGTTGTATTTTTGGGTAGCGTGGGAATTTGGATTAAATGTTTCTTTTTGAATTACACTCTTAGACGAGAGCAACACTGCATCAGAAATTGGATTCTCAATATGAACAGGATTGGAGGATGGAGGAGGAGTGGAAGTGGAGGGATGATCGACAGCCTTTCCTTTAGTCTGGTCACATGGAGGAGTGTCATAATTATTTTCTTGATTTGTTACATTAAATGCCTTAAACATGTACACCTCAGAGGCGCTCGATGAAGCATCACCATGGTGGGAATGACATGCATTGCCCCCTTGTGGAGGGGTAGGATTTTGTGAAACTAGATGTTGTTGTTCAACAGGTTGGGAGGTACCTTTCAAAAATTTAGGGATAGCCTCACGATCAGGGTAGTATTTCGTGCAATGGCATTCCTCATGAATCATGTAAGGAAACTTAGCCTTCCTATTCGGTTGAGTATCAACGGTCATTGGATTATTCTGCTCGTTAGAATATTGCTTGGATTAATCCTTGTTTTTCTTCTTACCTTCTGGTTGTTGAGATGAAGTGGATTGGACCGCATTCACCTCAAAGTTTTGATCAGGAGTGGAAGTAGTTGTGGTTTTTTAAACATAACTTGATTCTAGAGAAGGTCTTGAATAATCGGTCAACATATGAGGAGCGTTAGGGATCAGATCATAAAGTGTGTTGGATTGGGAATACACAAAGTCCAAATACTGTGCATGAATCATAGCCTTCTCCTCAGTAACAACATTTCCCATAGCAACATCACGGGCAATGGGAGGCAAGAGCGACTTTGTAAACCAATCCATGAGGAGTTGGTTGAGAATTGGAGCCTTAATCAATCATCTCTGCCATCTCCACTCATGAATGTGATCATATATGTGGGTGGAAGAGGATTTCAAGAATGAGTTCAAAATATCTGTACTGGTCTCATACCATATAGGCAATGAAAATGCGTCAGAAAATCCATGGCAAGATAATTAAAGTCGACAAAGGAGTTACGCGACAACGTGATATATCATTTGGTTGCTGCACATGTAAGATTTCTCTGAAAATGTCTAAGATGGATGGAATCGTCCATCAAAGAGTTGGAAGAACATCATAAATGGAAAGTCATAACATTATTGTTAGGATCTTCCCTAGGTTTTCCTTCGAATTTCAGGATTTCAGACAATAATTTGGCAGGGATGGCGGGCAAAAACGGGGCATGTTGAATGGGATCATTTGTCAAACGTGATAGATCTGGTAGATCTAACATAGCCAATAATGGAAGTTGTCAATTAACATTCGGGTATTGGTGGTAACCATATGAAATGGGAACACTAGTAGGACCATAACCAGGTTGAGACGAGATGGAAAAGCTAGATGGTCCTCCCATGTATGGTGGTTTCCCAGGTTATCCATCCACGCAAGGTGGTTGTCCTTATTGTCCACCCATGTATTATGATGGACCTCCTACATACTGTGATTGACCTAAAGGTCCCCCTATGTATGGTGGTTGAAGGGACTGTTGCATTGGAATCATGGGGTTTACGGATTGATAGGGAAAAGTTCCTTGGGGAGGAATGCCCACCGGATTGGATTGACCCCACAAAGGGTTAGCAACTCTTGGAAACATCTGTCTAGGATACAACCCAGTGGTAGTAGGGATAGAAGGACTTGCAAGAGTTTCTTGCCTCCAATATTGTTGATGTTGCAACCATGTAGGTTTCCCCCTAGTAAAAAGTTTCCCTGAAACTGAAGGTTTCCCCCCAGTTGAAGGTTGGCCTCCCATTGAATATTGGCTTCCAATGTAGGGTGTACTAATATAGGATGTATGAGATGGAGGTTAAGCATATTATGTAACTGTGGTTGTGTGAACGACCTGATTTTCGACCATATGACTGATGGAACGACCAATTAAAGCACTTGGTGTGTGTATGTGTGGAAATAGTGAAGTGGGAATGTTACCTGACCCATGTGCGAAGGGATATGTATGCGCAAGTGGTTGCATTGGGGTTACCTGGGTCAACAATGTTTTTGGTAAATACGAAGTACCATAAGTATCAACTACATGAGTTATGGATACATATGAATTCCCAAGTCCTTCAAGAAAACCAAAATATGATGGGTTTGCACCAAAACACTGTGTAGTGGTGGAACTGGGTGGTAATCTATAAGAAGAATAAGCATCAACATATCTTGCAGATGGTGGATCAGTGAGTGGTAGGCCAAGTGGATCAGTGAAAAGAGGATTCGTGTAATATGCAAGGATTTCTTCGAAGGTTGTGATCGACTATTCAATGTGTTGGCCACTTCTAGGAGCTACTCTCGTGGTTTCAGAAGGTTGACCTGTGATCATTCCTTCATAAGAAATATTATGTTGAGGTTCCTAAATGTTAGGTTCCATACCTTGTATACTATGAAATCTCTTATCCTAAGGCCAACTACGAAATTCAAGGAAACACACTAATATGAAAACTAAAAGTAATCAACCAAGCAACAATAGGCTCAAGGATCTTCTGAAGATGGGATATCAAGCCACCAATGGAGAAATGAGAATCAGTTACCCCAACCTCCACATAACAACCCTTCTCAGTGAAAGAAACCCTCATTGATATTATGGTAGATGCGGGAGGTATTTACCTCCACGTGTAAACCTGGCGAGAATAGAATACTCTGGGAAGCAAGAAGAAACCCTAATGAGTTGGTTGATAATCCTAGAAGACTTGTCGTCTCAAGAAGATGATTTGTATTAGGTTATTAGCATCCAAGAGAAGAAGTTGGCCAGAAGAAATAATAATATATTGAACAGACAGATACCCAGAATGAGAAGTTGGCCCAGGAAGTTAGCCAGAATTACTATAAATATAGGAGGCCAGTATTCATTTTGGCAGGCAGTCTTAGAATTGTAGAGCAACACTTGTGTGCACTGCAGTGCCCAGTTTTGTGTGCAGGTTTGAGGAGAGCTGTCGGCGCAGCTGTTGCATATAGAAATTATGTTTTGGCTTGGAATATCTCTTGGCTAGGGTTTGGACTTGTTATCGTACGGTTTGTAGGAAGGGTTTAGGCAGCTTGAGTCAAGGCTTGAAACCGGCGTAACAGGAGCTTCCCCACCCACTGTCACCTCGATGGGGAGCTCTTTCTATTTAGGAGGGTTGGTCCAAGGGAGACGTCCCTATGTAATCTAGGTTGAGAAGGGCTAAGGGATAATGGATCAAGATAAGGGGTTCCCTTTCACAGATTACTGCCAAAGACGAGATAGTCAAGAAGAAAGTCTTCCACTGGATGGCACTTGTTTGCAAGACAAGATAAATAAACTAGATATGTGCTGCAGTGGTTAGTTCTTCAAAGAATATAGTGACTATCTTCAAATATACATGAGCAAATGATCAAATGCTATTATTGACGAAGTCAATGATGGCTAAGCAAAGACAAATGACTTATATCACTTCTTCAATAAAGCATAAGAGATAATGAGCATTTAAATGTCAATCCTTTATATTATGTCACAATGCTAAGTATCAAATCTGCTCATGCATTGATATAATGTTGTTGCGTCTTAATATTGTTGTTGCTTATGAAAATGACGTTAGCATTAATTTATATCAGATTTAGAGACAATGAGTGAAACGTTAGGTCAATTAAGCACATGAAAATTACCAACAACTCAAAGTCTACTGAGAAAGGTGAGAAATATCACAACTATTAAGGCCAAACAATGATCAAAAGATGTGTGATGTCACCTTACTGTTTGTTGTTGTCACTATGCAGAAAAGAGAGTGATGTCAGCCCTAGTATTTAGTTATTTTGAAAGACAAAGAGCTCAACGTTTTATAAAACAAATTTACAGGTGTAAGTAATGGCTCAAAATCTATCAAAGGAGATGACTAATGTCACAACGTTGCAAGCATAAACAAAAGATCAAAAGATGTGACATTACCTATACAAATTTTGTTGTAGGGTTAGCTAGCCAAGGAGTGGACGTTTTGACAAATTCAACCAATGAAAACTTGTAAAACCTCTATGGCTACGACAAGATGACTAGGCCGCACCTTTCTATCCAAACAAAATTTCAAAATCAGTAGGACGTCATCTTGTTAAGGTTATTTCAAGATAGCTAGGGTTAGACGCTAGGTTAGTTAGGGTTTCAAATTTAAAGTAGTTTTGAAAGAGAGTTTTAAGGCATAAACAAGCTCAAGAAGGTTTCTAGACTAGTGCCTTGGGTTAATGGAGTCAATTTGAAGTGAGACTAATGGTTTAGGAGAAACTTAAACTCAAGGATAAGAGAGTTAGGGTTTGATGGTGTTTCTATGGCAAGGCCACCAACCCTAAACCCTAAGAAGGAAAGACTTACCTAGGTGTAGCTAAGGCTAGGCCTAAAGCTTCCTCTTCTCTCCTTGAGACTTCTTTGGCAAAATGGCTAGCTTACAAGCACAAATCTAGGGCTGAAAAGTGTTGCTTCATACAAGGCTTTTCAAAACTCTAGAAGTAAACCCTAGGTGTAAACTAAATTAGGCCTAGGACGCCTTCTTTCTTCAATTTGTGCTTGAAACTAACTCAAGAAAAGAGAGAGTCTAGTGTAGCTATGGCTAGGCTAAGACTCTTCAAATCAAATGTCTATAAGCTCTATTCATGGGGACATGAAGCCACAACCTACTTGTGTGTTGGCTCCCTAGGGTTTCAAGAATTAAGCAAATGACAACAAGATAACAATTAATGCAAGATGTTAAATCGACAACCATTCATTCAAGAAGTTTTGATGAAAAACACTTACAAGATCATGAAGAAAGCATAATCCACACCCTAGTTGTAAACCTTCCAATGAATAAAAGCACCACTTGCCAAAAAATAGCTCTCCAAGAAGTTGTGCCTCACTCCAAAAGAGAAGAATAACCAAGACAAAAGACTAGAAATGTATCTCTCCAAGAGAGCAAGTTATGTTATGATAAAATGAAGAGGCAACGTCCTCTATTTATATGATCTCATGACCTTTAATTTACAAAAATAGGTCAACAAAACAACCGACAAGGCTAACATTACAATATCTAATCATTTGTCACTTTTATATGCTAAAATGCCAAAAATGAGCTAATAATGGAGACGTCAGGCCCCTTTAGGGGAGACGTTGGCCCTTTTAGGGCAAAATCATCATCCTACAACCCAGACGTTGGCCCCCCTGGGGCTCCTGCAGCCTACTAAATGTGCAAAACAAGCCCAACATGTTGCCCTCTACTCCAGAAAGTGTCCAGCTAGCACTGGTGGCGTCCTATCCATCTAGGTCAACGTCCCATCTGCAAGGGGTTGATCCCCATAGGCTAGGTCTCTGCCAAAACGTCCTGATGAGGGCATCCTTCTTCTTCTCTATTCACGGGCTCGTCACAAACCTGTCCTGCCTCTGCCATCCCAACGTCCATCTGGTGGGCTCTTCAGCCCCATGGAGGTCCGAACTAATCATCTCCCCATGTGCACCGATCCTCTGGTACCTGTCTGCCGGGTATGGTCCTGCACATCAAAGACTACGCCCTCCATGGGCTCATCAGTCCTAGGCATCATAGCAATGTAAATCACATCTCAT
>SNQJ01S0002886.1:95329-133616 GCA_010110895.2 Picea sitchensis | reverse complement strand
GTATAAATAAGAGGCTAGCGCCTCACTTCTAACACACAACTCACTTTCTCATTCTCTTATGAGGCAAGCTGCAATTACCAGTTGGAGAGAGGGAGAAGAGTGGCACATCTCTTGGGGAGGAATATCTGTATTGGTTTGAGTTATCTCTTGAACATTGTTTGAGCTATTTATGATAAGGAAGTTTTGTTGGGTTTTCTTCCCCTAGAGGGTTTCTCGGGATAAATGTTGTGTCTCTTGTGAATGTGTATTTCTCAGTGATCTTGTTATTATGATGCACTTATCTATTGAAATGAAAAGAACTATAATAATGGCATAAACATTAACAATAGATTCACGAAAATGAAAATGATGATGTGTCAGAGGCTCGACTCCAATAGAATGCAAAATAATGATATGCAATTCGTTCTTTTTGATGAATTATATGTATGGGAAGGAGAAGAGTTATATTCTTCTTAACACAAGAAAGCACTCAAAACTATGAAACTTTCAATTTCTGGGATCAATATGATGCCAAACTACCAAGAAATGTTTCCGAAATCCAAAACGTACATGCAAAACTAGCTCTTTTTGCAAACAAGTACCTGTTATAACCCTAATTTGCACCATACATGCTTACCTAGCATCAGGCCATCTCAGATCCCTTCTTTGCCAAAGAATTATTGAACAACTCTTTTAAAAACCTCTTTTATAAGAGCCCAAGCATCCTACTCCATTACTGCATGTGTGTACATGCTAGCTGATCTAAAATAGCCTTTGTGGACCGACAAAAGAATGAAAAAAGGAAAGTTGTTGATGGAACACACAACTTTGGGTGAGTTAAATGAAACTCTCGGCCATGCATGGCCGAAGGTTCATCCAAATACCTAGCCTCTTCTAGCCTATAAAATAAGGGTTAGGGGTCCCATTTGGAGGAGGAGAATAAGAGTAAAGAAACTCTGCCCAATTGCACATTCCCATTGTCCCAACCCTTTAGCCATCCTTGTGCAAAGAGAGATACAAAGCAAAGAAGTTGGAGGACATTTGAATAGGAGCCCAGGATCAGGATTTGTGGATTAGTGGCCGGTCTCAACATTGTAAGTTGATTCATTAAAGTTAATAATAAAGAAATGCTTTTCCCGTCCCACTATATGAGTTCTTCATAGTTTAGTAAATATATGTTTGAATCTCTAACCCACTAGTCTGTAGGTAAAATGCATGTGTAGTTTTTTGCTTGTTTTGTATGCAGGTCATCCTTGGGAGGAGAGTTGCCAAAAAGTGATCAAGTGTGAAGAAGGATCGACATCGACCATCCGGAACAAGGTATGTTGGTCTAACCATGTATTTGCTGAAAAGAAATGGGGATTATGTCTGGGGATGAAGGTAGAAATTAGGTTTCTTTTGTTCATATTTGCATGCATAATATAACCCTATTTGCTAGTCCGTAGGGGGATTTCCCACCACAACATAATTGGCGACCATACTGGGGAAGTCTCTAGGGTTCCTGGGAATATTTTTGGGTAGTTTTAAAAGACTAGTTTTCTTTCCTGTTTTTTAAAGTTTCTGCAAAGTCTGAGCTAGCAGAGACTCTGGTTTTCCATACCAGCTATCTCTATTATTTGCTTGACTATGTTTTTTTGAGACCCACAGAGTTACACGCAGCCTGCATAAGGTTTGCACGCATGTACCTGCGCCCTATTTTCTTACAGCCCACGTGTAAATGCTAGCTGAATAAGTAGCAGTAGCGTGTAGATTCCAGAAATTTTTTGAGGCAGTCATCCTCTTCCCTGTCATAATTAGTCATTCTCAGGGGTTTTCTGGACTTCTTTCTAAGTCTTGGTTGTTTGCAGTTTCATCTCAGATTGGTTTGTTTTACGATTTTTTTCCTTACATTGGTTTCTTTTTCTGTTAAAGAGAGTGTCTAAGCCTTCAAGAGATCTTGGTTCTCAATATCAGTGGCCTCTTCATGGTTTGGATTGTCTGCTTTTAGTTGTTTCAGAGTTTTAGAGATACACGTGGCCTGTATAAGGCCAACACGCGTGTACACGCCCTCTGGATCTACACAGCTCGCGTGCACACGCTTGTTGTTGGATTGTCAGTAGTGTGCTTGTCTAGGATAGTTTTTGTTGAGGGTAAGGCAGTCATCCTTTCCCTTGACAAGAGTTATTCCTCTCAGTTTTTTGAATCTTTGTCCTAGCAGTCAGTATCTTAGGGTTGATCTTAGCCTTAGCTTGTTTGTTTCATTTAAAAGTTGTCATTGAAAATTTTCTTTAGGGTTTTTAAACAAGTGTGAGAGTCCTTTTTTAAGTTGCTAGTGTGTGATTTCTTGAAGTGATTCTTTTCGATCCGCAATTAGGCCAGAATTTTTTCTTGGTTTTTGACTTGTTGGTATTTTTCCTTTTTGCTTTATCAACATTTAAATAAAAAAAAAAAAATCCCTTTCATTTTCTTGCTTGGTTGAAAAGTGTGATTTTGCATTAGTAACCAGGGAAAAATCTTTGTTTTATTACGTTCTTGATAGTTTAATTAGATCATAAGTAGCTCATAGTCGAGTGAAATCCTTCTTTAAGTTTGTTGATTCAAAATATCTTAGAAAAAAAAAAATAAATTGAAAAGTTGTTGAAAATTTGCATTAAGTGAAATTTTTGTTTCTAGCTTTCTCTTCATTTTTTACTTTCGTCTTTCAAACATCATTAGTTTCACTTTCATACTCTTGACATAAGACAAGACATAAAATTAACACTAAAATCTAAAATTTATTATACTTTTATGTTTGTAGGGTTTGTTGAAACAGATCTTGAATTTTTTATTCTTAAGGATAAAGGATTTGTAATTTTTGAGTCTTTGCGTTTTTCGGATTTCTTAAAACAAGAATTTCGTCACCTATAAATTCATGATGCCTTTTATTGTTTATTTTTTAAAAAACCAACGGAAAAAATCTAAACAAATATAAGTTTTCAAAAACTTTTGAAAAAAATCATTTAAAACGGGCAATAATTTTAAGTATGCGAGTTTTTCATTCAAATGTTAAAGAAATCGAGATTCGGGGTTTGCCGTAAACAAATTTTCAAATCAAATAAAATTGTGAAACCCCGATCCCCGATATCACGATACTTTAAGACTTAATTAAAACACTAATTACTTAATTTTCGTTTAAAAAGTTTAAAAGATTAAATTAATCACATCACGATATCGGGATTCACGGATTCAAAAAGATCATATATCTTGTCATCGTGTTTCCCGATTTCCCGATGTATAAAACCCTGATCCATAGTTTATGGTAAGTTAACTAATCATGTTTATCCTAAATCATGATTAAAATAAATGCACCGTTGTAATTTCGCGATTTCGGGATTTGCGATTCCATGAGAACACGAACTCATGTCATCAGATTTCCCGAAATCCCGATTTCCGATTTTCCGATTGACAAAATCCCGAAAAGGTCTAATCTCGATTAATTAACATACTAAAAACATTTTAATTTAAATTAATACATCACGATTTCGGCAATCGGGGTTCTTCGATGACATATTTCTTCGACATCAAGAGTGTCGAAACTCCGAAAATCAGGTTTTCCAATTTAACCCAAAATTAACACTAATAAACCCACTTTCTAAACAGTTTTAAAGTTAATCCTTTTTTGAAGTGTTCATTAATGCATCGTGGTCTGATTAAGTATGTTTCTCATTTATTCGAAAATGATGAGAAATTCTAAGTACGCACATTAAATGCATATCTCCGAAAATCTTTCCTGCATTATGAGCTTTTATTTTGAGACAGAGGTACGATTCTCACTATGAGTAAGATATATTCAAATTAAAAGACCGAATGTCTGTATTTTCATTTCAAAGCTAAGTCTTTTCATTCACCCTCTGCGACAGATTTTCAAGATTAACGCAGAGCTATGGCACCCAAAAAAACTTCGAAGAAAAACGAAGACTAGCAAGAAGGCGATATTATTTCTGATACTACTCCACTCAGCGTACACTCCGTCAAATCGTGGACTGGAATTTCTAAAAAACTGAAGGATGAGCTTAAATATGCATCCCCTGATTCGGAAAATCACCTCTGAGATATTGTCGAGTCTGAGCTTCATAAGGTTGTTGCGCGTCCGAGACTTGTGTCATATACCGATATGATCGGATGGACTCTGGATAAAGTGGATATCCCAACAAGAAGCATTCTGAACGAGCAAGGAGCTGTCATCGACTCATTAAGGCCTGAGCACATTCAAGTAATGTATAATCTCTCGCCCAATTATAGACACACCTTTAATTCTAAGTTTTTAGCCGAGTTTCAAAGAAAAGAATGCATTGAAGCGGGCCAGACATACACTGACATGATTAAAGGATGGGTCAGGGATGAAAATAAGTTTAGGGCTTATTTACATGGGATTTATGCCACAACTTCCTTAAACAAATATATGGTTTATGTAGCAATGATGTTATGTAGACTTTTCGAGAGAAAGGATCCTTGTCACTTTCATGCAGACTAGACACCTTTCCTAGAGGAAGTTTCATAAGGACGTAGTTTTAACTGGCATAAAATTTTGTCAGATAACCTCACATCAAAGGTTGTGAATTACAAAGTAGCCAAGTCAAAAGGACAACCAGTGTCTTTTTATATGTCTGCATATATTATGGATGCCATTTGTTTTATGACTCCTTTCCCATTAATGAGTTGGAGTTGGAATGTTTCTTGCCCAGAGCCTGTTCATAAATACCATTCAGCTCTCTGGGAAGAAAATGCAAAAGATGTTTTTTATGATGTTTGTCATTATGTAATTATCCCTCTGCACAAAATATTCTTTGGATGCGAACCCCCTCGCATTTCTAACGCAGTCATAGAAAGCCTCAAATCGGTTGTCGATTGGTTTATTGAGGAAATTTTTTCCTATGTTAGGGTTTATGGCTGTTCCATTTCACCTCACGCACTCCCGAAGTTTTTACCAGACAGATTGGTATGCAGCGAAGTGGCTCATCAGTTAGCCAAGGGTGGTATTGGGTTAGAATTAAAAGCCCTTCAAAAAAAAGCATGGCCATTTTTCCTTGTTCATATCGGGAAATTTACTTTATCAAAATTAGGGCATTCTAAGGCGGAGGCCGAGTCATTGGAGGAAGTTAAGATAGTAAACATCGAGCACAGAAAACACGACCCTTATCAAATAATTAGTCAGCATTATATACATTGTAATTTAAAATCTTATGAACATGAAGTTTCTATATTTTATGATATTTTCAAAGATGTTAAATCTTATGAGGAAGTGCATAATAGAGTACAGGCCTTGTCACCTGACTCACAGGTGGGGTTTGCATCTTTTCAACGACATAGGCGAAGCTGCCTGCCGAAGACTTTACAAGGTGAAATGCCGACTTCATTGCCAGAACAGGAAGAAACCCCTGAAGGGTTTGAAACTGATACTCAGGATAAGTCAAATGACAAAGATAAGTTGAAAGATCCTGAAATACCTTCTCAAAACACAGAGGGTTCTCAGATAAAAGAACCAGGGACAGAAAAGGGAAAAGGACTGGAAACAAGTCTAATAATTATTGATGATATTCCAGAAAATATTGGAGGGACTGCTTCAAAGGAACTTGCCAGTCCTATCACATCTTTGACTCCACTACAGTCTACTTTCGGAACCCCTCATGAAGGAGTTCTATATGTTAGTGACCTAGAGCCGATTTCAAGAGATGAAATCCCCTCATCTGATTATTTTTTTAGCAAAACATGAAGAGTTGTCTTGAAACAGGAAATTCATCCTGTAGGAGAAAGATCGATTAAGAAGCATAGAGTTATCATAGATGGGAAGAAACTCAAGGATGGAGAGTTCGCTACAGAATTAGCAGGAACAATGGGTGCTATAGCATCAACTAATATTTATTATGTGGGAAATATAACAACAATGCTCGAGCAGAAGGATCAAGAAATAATTCAGTTGCAAGACAGATTAAAGGAAAATGAAAGAAATATTGGCTGGGGAATACAGAAGGGTCTAGAACAAGCTAGACTCAAAGATATGCAAGAAATCCAAAAGTTGAATAAAAAATTGGATGAAGCAAAACACATGATACAGGTCACTCAAGAACAGGTTCAAAAGTTAGGAGAAGAAAATAAACTTTTGCAAGACAAGATTATTTCTATTGCTAACTAGGTAATTGAAATTGAACATTTCAGGACGCAGGCATCAGAGATATATGTAAAAATAGAAGAGGAACAACAGAAAGTATTATGTAATCTGGAAATTATCCATAACTATTTTCAGGAATCAAATAGGTCCATGGAACAGGTGTTCCAGAAAGAAAGAGAAGCAAAAGCAGCAAGGAATACTTTTCAAAAAGCAGTGGCTTCCTCACTAAAAGAAGAAATTGGAAAAAATCAGAAGTTATCTGTTTCTGAACAGGTAAAAGGAGATATAATGATAAAAGTTTGGGAATCAAAATTGGCTGAATATAAAAGAATTACAAAAGAAGTTAACGAAGATTGTCAAGGAATCTTCAATCTCTTTGAAAAAGATTCATTAAATATTGGGGCAGATGGTTGTTCTGGGTTATTATGAGAAATCAACATTGCCAGGCATTAGTTGAAGTCAAGAGAAGAGCTTGAAGAAAGGAAATCGGAAATTTCAAATATTAAATTGGTTAACGTTACAGAAATAAATAAGTGGATGGTAACTTCAAGTTTAAGGTTGAAAAATGTTAAATTCACAGAGAAAACGATAGAAAGTTGGTTGTCAGATTTACAGAGAAGATTTTTCTCTTTTGAAGAAAATGAGATACCTGAGGCTCCCAGGATCTTAGTAAACTTTTTGGGAAAATGTGTTGAATGCGTTGAAGGAGAGAAAGAAAGTTCGTCAATGCAAATTTAAAACTTTTGAAATGTTTTTATTTATTAGAATTTTGAAAGAAATTGTAAACGGTTGACATTATTTTATGTAACCATAATATTAGGGAGTTGGTTAGTTACCAACGAGAAACTTTGATAGAAATGTATAAATATAGTTTCAAAAGGCTGAGAAAAGGCTTCAGAAATTTTGGGAGATAGCCATTTTTGTAAATTCAGTTTTGAAGTTCATCGGAATATAAATCGCAAACAAGATTCTGGATCCTGCAACTTTGTAACTAAGTGTCTCCTTTGTTTATCATGCTTTGTTAAATTTTCCTTTTAAAGTGTTTTTCTGAAAAGTAAATCAATTTGAATTTATATACATTGTTGTTTATTATTTCATATTGGTTTGGATGTTGAACGTATTACAGTCTTTCCTCTGAAATTACTTTAGTAATTTTAAGACCTGTAAAACCTTATGTTCCTTAATATTTAACTCTGTTAGAAATATTGTTTTTCTTTCATCATTGTTAATTTAAATATAAGATTCTTTCTTGATAAAAGCCTTATATTTATCTGTATTGTGTTTCGTTGTTTACAATTTCAAAATTGTTACAAAACCAGGAAACAACCTTGAATGTGTTTTTACATTACTGTTGTTGATTTTAAATTTGTTTTCATTAATCTCATCTCTGGAAATCTGAAGTAACCAATTGAATAAAAAACCATTTTATAAACCTTTTAAACTATATCATCCATGACTGTCCCTAATAGCAGACAACCTAACATAGAACCAACATTGCCCTAAGTTTATTTAATACTATTTTACAAACAGCGACTAATAGGGCTGAACTAGAAAGATCATGGGCTTCTATTGAACGTGACATTAGCATCCAAGAGAAATAGGAAGTAAGACAAAGACAATTGAGAAACTGAATCTGCTGAATCTGCTCTGATCTTTGTTTAATTCCTTAATTCCAAATCTTTCGTTTAAATCATTTTCAGATGCCTTGACGGTATGTTTTATAGCCTTAAAACATGAACCGAGGAACAACATCTTTTTTGGCACCGTTTTCGGGGAACGAAGAAACAAATCATTTCCCTCGGAAGAACGACATTGACATTTTCTATTGTTGATAGTGAACAAGAACATAAAACTTTCTAAGGCTAAATTATCTTTCACTTGGCGACTCCACACTAAATAAACTGGCTAGTAGCCGTAAAAACACCAGAAAAAACCCGGAAAGTAAACAGACCTCGCCAATCTCTAATCCAGAAAAAATTTTAAAATCACGAAAATCAATTAAACAAATCCTTTTATCAACTTATTCTACAGATCATCCTAACTGTACACAATCAAACTCATCGAAAACTTTTGAAATATCACTTTCACTTCCCCCCTCTTTTGATACTTTCTCTTTTCCCGAAGTTTCGTCTCCAGTTTTCTGAGAATCTTCTCCACACACTGTCAAAACTTCAGTCCCAAATTTAACCATGGCGGCACAAGGAGGTACTGGAGTTGGAGGTGGTGCTCCTGGAGGTGGTCAAGTACCACTTCCCAGGATTATTTTCAAAGTAGCTACAAGATATGATCCCCTCGTTCTTCCCGTTCCTCTTCATGATCTCCCTGAGAACTATATGAAGAGCCTCCCGAAATTTACAGGGGAGGGTGATTTGACTGCACAAGAACATATAAACTTTTTCGATCAATTTGTAGATATACTTGGAATAAAACATGAAGATGTTTATTCTAGATTACTCGTTCAAACTTTTGAGGGATAGGTGAGAACTTGGTTTCGATCCTTACCAGCTGGATCATTAAGATCCTATGAAGAGCTTGAGAGTGCATTCACCAGACAATGGGGTGAGAGGAAGGATCACCTCTACTATCTAAACGAATTCGGAGCCCTCAAAAAGAGAAACTCTGAGTCAGTTCTAGAATTCATACAAAGGTTTAATAAATTATACAATAAAATTCCAGTTGAAGTTAAGCCTTCACAACTTGCAGCAAAAGTGACTTTTGCTGGTGCTTTTGATCCTGACTTTGCTTTACTATTGAGAGAAATGAGATCATTAGATCTCTCTAAAATGCAGGATGATGCAGTTGAAATCGAATCCATTATGATGGCATCAGGGAAGCTTAAAGCAAAGACCGAAAATGTAAATAAAGAAAATAAAAAATTCAAATAACAAGGTGGACCTTCAAGGTCAGGAAAATATTCTGGAGATAAATTAGAAGAGATGGCTAGGGTTATTCGAGAAATTTCAAATAAGATCTCTAAAATGGAACTAGAAAAAACAAAAAGGGATAATTTTCCCAGAAAAGATTTTCGTAAAAATCCTGAACCTCAGGGACCATATAAAATGATGAAAAATGAAGATCAAAAAATTCAAGCACCCTTTAAAAGTGAAAATTATATTTGAGAGGAAGATTTGGGCGACTTTGAAGAATTGGATGAAGATATCAGTAATCTTGGTGATGATAATAAGTCTCCTTATTTATCTAGACAAGATTATGAAGCATCTTTGATTAAAGAAAGTAAATCAGAAGATAAAGTTAACGATAATGTCACTGATGATTGTACATATCAAAATATTGCAGATGATATTATTGCTGAATTACAGGGAAAATACAATCTGAGACTGAGAAATAAAAATCTCCCTAGTGTTCCAACAAAAAAGATTTTGCCGAGAAACGAGACCGATGAGGTAAATCCAAAAGTTTCATATAAACAGTCTGCAAAAAGAAATACAACTAATAACCCTATACAGTTAGAACCAATAGGAACACCCCTTGCAAATACACAAGCTCCGATAAAAGAAAATAAGGTTACATCTCAACGTAAAACCGAGAAAAAAGGTATGGAAGCCCCAAACATTGAAAATGACAAGGCTCAAGGAAACTTTAACTTGGAAAACGAAATAAGTAAAATCAAAATTCCTATCCCCCTTGTCGAATTAGCTAAAAATCCAGTATACCGAAAACAAATAGCCAAAATGATTAATTTTTTTGAAGATGAAAGTCAGGCCGACACTATTAACTTAGAAGATGATAAGCCTATCCTAGTTTCCGGTCCACACGTTGAAGGTGAAAGAGATACAGTGGCTCCTTTTTATATTACACTAACTCTTTTTGACCACCTTTTACATAACTGTATGTTGGATTCTGGAGCTTCCCATAATGTTATGCCAAAGGCAATAATGGAAAAAATTGGTCTCGAAATCACAAGACCCTATGGTGATTTGTATTCTTTCGATTCAAGGAAAGTTAAATGCATAGGAATGATTAAAGACCTAGTGGTAAATTTGGCCCAGATACATGCTAAAAGTATCCTTATGGATGTAGTAGTCGTTGATATCCCCCCAAAATATGGAATGCTATTATCTAGATCATGGGACGCTAAGCTTGGAGGATCCCTCTAGCTAGATATGACATATGCTACAATCCATGTTTTCGGAGGTCAATTCACTCGTCTTTACAGGGAGACTAGGTTGGCATTTACTATAAGTGACCCAAATAATCCTAACAATCATCCAGTTTATATTTCCGACCAAGATTTAGGAAACTGTATATTATCGTTAGATGATGATTTTGAAGTAGATGTAGATGATAAATGTATAGAAGAAAAAATTAAAGAAAAAGAAATAGAGAAAAATGTATATAAAACTGGTATATGGAAAATGTATTTTGATGGTGCATCCTCCTATCTTGGAGTTGGGGCTGGAGCTCTTCTTATTGCTCCTGATGATCAATTTGTTATTCTTTTTTCATATAGGCTCCAGTGGTATACAGATTGTACAAATAATGTATGTGAATATGAAGCTTTAGTACTCGGATTAGAAGCTGCTAGAAGGATGAAAATTAAAAATCTTGAAGTCTTTGGTGATGCTGAATTAATCATAAAACAAGTAAATCGGCAATATCAAGCTAATCATCCTAGATTACGGTCTTATAGAAATTGTGTCTGGGATTTAATTGAAAATTTCTTTACTTCTATGAATTTTCATTTCGTTCCTAGATCCGAAAATCAACAGGCTGATGCTTTAGCAAAAGATGCATCAACTTTTACACCCTCGACTGCTTTTAATTTAAAATATCATATACAAATGAGACATCGCCCTTCAATACCTAATAATATACAACATTGGCAGGTTTTCGAAGATGATGAGAAGCTTAGAAAGTTTCTTGAATCATTAGATGAATTTGCAGAAACGTATAATGATCAGGAGAATCAAAATGATCCAATTTGGATCATGCAAGAAGGAGAAGATTCAAAATAATTTCATGATAAAATTGCTAACCACCGGATGCTTGTTCTGAAGAACAACCAAATCCCCAAAGGTCTAATCCCTTTGGAAAGGCTCTTTAATAAATATGACATTCCTTCTAAAACTACTCTACAACCTCAACCAGAGGAGGTTGAAGATTGTAACATAGGAACCGAAGATAACCCCAAAATGGTTTAGTTATCTAAATTTTTATCAATAGAAAAAAAAAACAAATACACAGAGTTGTTAAAAAATATAAAGATGTGTTCGCATGGTCATACGAATATTTGAAAACATATGACACTTTTGTGATAGAACGCAAAATACCACTTAAACCAGGTGTCAAACCTTTCAAACAAAAACTCTGACAATTTAACCTGATTTTACTACCTGTTATTGAACGAGAAGTTAAAAAACTTCTAGACGCTAAAATTATTGTTCCCCTAAGATATTCTGATTGGGTAGCTAATCTAGTCCCAGTTAGAAAGAAAAATGGGGAAATCAGATTATGTGTTGATTTCAGGAATCTTAATAAATCTTCTCTTAAAGATAATTATCCTCTACCTAAAATGGACCACGTTCTTGAAAAAGTAGTAGGGGCTACCAGAATGTCCATGATTGATGGATTTTCAGGTTATAACCAAATTGCTCTTAGTGAGTCTGACAAGGAAAAAACTGCATTTACCATTCCTTGGGGCACGTTTATGTATGATAAAATGTCGTTTGGACTAATGAATGCAGGAGCTACTTTTCAACGCGCGATGGATATTTCTTTTGTCGGTGAATGAGACAAGTTCGTAGTCATATATCTGGATGATCTTATTGTTTTTTCAAAATCAGATGAATACCATATGATTCATCTCAAACAAACATTTGAAAAATGTCGCAGGTTTGGTCTATCCTTAAATCCTAAAAAGTCTCATTTCGCTATGCAGGAAGGCAAGTTGTTGGTTCATATAGTATCCCGAGATGGAATCAGGATTGATCCTAAAAGAGTAGAGGCTATAGATACATTAGCTATTCCTAGGAATGTTAAAGAAATTCAATCATTTTTAAGAAAAATAAATTTCTTGAGAAGATTTGTTCCTAACTTCGTTGAAATTGTTAAATTGATTACAGATATGCTCAGAAAAAACAGTGAAGTAAAGTGGACAGTAGAAGCTAAAACATCCTTTGCTCACATTAAAAAAGTTATAAGTGAGGCACTAGTACTAGCGAGTCCAAATTATCTTAAAGATTTTCTCATTTTTTCATTTGCCTCTGAACATACGCTTGTTGTTGTACTCCTTCAGAAGAATGAAGAAGGTTTCGAGCAACCCATAGCCTTCTTTAGCAAAAGCCTCTGAGATGCTGAACTCAAATACAATATAATGGAAAAGCAAGCGTATGCCATGGTAAAAGCATTGAAAGCTTTCAGAACATATGTGTTACATTCTAAAGTCATTGCATATGTACCCACTAGTGTTGTAAAAGATATTTTGGTTCAAGCAGACAGTGATGGTAAAAGAGGTAGATGGCTTGCAAAAATTCAAGAGTTTGACTTGGAGGTTAAACCAACTAAATTGGTAAAAGGATAGGGTTTAGCTAAACTATTAGTTGAATCCAATTTCAGGGCTCTTGGGATAAACAGTGCTCAAGAGGAAGAAGGATGGATAGATATGAATGAACTTGATGACCAAATTGTCGAAAACAAGATCGATGAAAAATTTGTGTCGTCAAATTGGTACAAGGACATAGTAACATACTTATTAACTTTGAAATGTCCAGATGATTTGTCACCTTCCAAAGATAGAACACTAAAGCTGCATGCTGTCAAATACTGTATTTCCGAGAAATGATTATACTAGAAAGACCCACTTGGTTTCCTTTTAGTCTGTCTGGTCGAATCAGAAATAGAAGAAGTTATAAGTCAGTTTCATGAAGGAGTCTATGGAGGGCACCACGCTTGGAGAGATACAACATATAAAATCCCGCGGGTTGGTTATTACTGGCCTAAACGTTTCCCAGATGTAAATGCTAAGGTACGAGCTTGTATCCCTTACCAATTTTTACAGGAAAACATAAGCTACCATTGATGCCATTAGTCCCAGTCAAGACGAAAGATCCTTTTCAACAATGGGGACTTTACTTCATAGGTGAGATAAATCCTCATTCAAGTGCCCAACATAGGTGGATTCTGACCGCTATTGACTATTTCACCAAATGGGTGGAAACTATCCCAACAAGGAAGGCCACTAATTCAGTAGTTATAGACTTTTTAGAAGAGAATATATTGTCAAGATTTGGTTGTCCTAGAAAGATAGTTACAGACAATGCACAGGCTTGCAAGTCTATGGCAATGGTCAGTTTTTGCCAGAAATACAATATTGTGTTGGGACATTCCACAGCATACTATCCACAGGGAAATGGTCTGGAAGAATCTTCTAACAAGAGTTTGATCAGTATAATCAAGAAGGTTTTAAATGAAAATAGAAAATCTTGGCATTTACATTTAAAATATGCTCTATGGGAAAATCGAATAGGTACAAAGAAGTCTATTGGTACTTCTCCCTTTCAAATGGTTTATGGAACAGATGTAGTGTTGCCCATAAAATTAGCACTTCCTGTGATGAAACTATGGCAGGATGAGAAGGAAGAGCCAAACCTTCTCACAAGAAGGATAAACTAGCTGATTGAAGTTCAACAGCACAGGGACGTAGTAGATGAAAAGTTGCAGAAGTACCAGGATGATATGAAGATGTTATTTGATCGCAAAGCTAAGAACATGAACTTTCTCCCAGGAGATCTGGTTTTGAGGTGGGATGCTCGAAAAGAAGATTCAGGAAAAAATGGTAAATTCGATCATATTTGGTATGGACCCTTTAAGGTATCATCTTCTGAAAGAAAAAATTCATTTCTACTTAAAAATTTGGGTGGTAAGATCCTGAATGCCCCTGTTAATGGGCGTTTTTTAAAGCATTATATGGAATAAATAAATAAATAAAAAATTAAAAATAAATTAAAAATAAATCAATAAATAAATAAATATAATATAATAAAAATGAATAAAATTGTATATACCAATTTCTTTTTCAATTTTTGAAGACTTCTTTGTTAAAAATAAAAAAATTAGTTAACTTTCCATAAAGTTAAAATTAGTTAAGTCCACAGAGNTTATGTCTGAGGTGTTCTGGTTTACAAATTGTTGAAAAATCTCCTTTAATACCCTCAATACTATCTTTCACGTTTTCGGACTTTCTTATCAGAGTAGAAGAGATTTTGTATTGATCTTGAAAATCAGCAAATGATAAATTTCAGTTAGGTCAGGTTTCATAGTTCTTTCTCTCTGACTAAAACTGGTGATGTTTGAGTTGATTTTAACTATCTTAAGTTTCCTAACAGTTTGTCTGAAGTTTTAAGCTTGCTCAAAAGAAAATCCCCTAAAAATATTTTTCCCTTTTTCTCTACAGACTGAGGGGTTTTGAAGGTTGAGAAAAATTGGTCTAGAATAACCAAAACAAGTTGACAAACCCCTATTATAAAATTTTACACAGATCACCACCCCTGATATATTAAGTATCATTGATTTCCCCCACTTCATAGGCATAAGATAACTATAAGACAGATGGTGAAAGGAAATTCATAATTGATTGCCCCCATCTAGTCCTACAAACGATGAAAGGAAATTCATTTAAATTATTTCCCTCATCTAAATATAAAATAAATAGATAACTTCATCGAGGTACTGAACAGGCTTGCTGGCAGTGAAGCAATGTCTGAGCATAAAATTAGCACTCGAAGCGATGAAAGGAAATTCAGTAAAAAGGGACAGATAACTTCACCAGGGTACTGAATAGGCCCGCTGGTAGTGAAGCAATATATGAGGTGTCTGTAAGGTTTTCATACTTATCTATAACTCTATTCTAGTTATCAATTTTTCAAAACCGGATATTCATCTTAAGTCAAAATAGAGCTTCCCATTTTAACATTATAAATTTTATTTCGATTGATGCAAGCTGAAATGTTCAATAATCTGTTGAGTTTCCAAAGATTGTTCTAATCGTCTCAATACTAACTCAATTTTGGAACGGGAAGGATAATTTTGAAGAAGACTATAACTGAGTTTCAAGTAAATAAGGAATTTTGAAAAGGTTTTCAAAGACTTTATATAATCTCTTTTTCTTCTCCTTAATCAGTTTATCAAAGATAAACCCTTAACACCATTTACCCAATGAAGGCACTGAGTCTGCATGTTCTCCTCGTCCCGCAGGGAGACGAGGTCCCCAGTTGGAGCCTATGTTGAAACAGATCTTGAATTTTTTATTCTTAAGGATAAAGGATTTGTAATTTTTGAGTCTTTGTGTTTTTCGAATTTCTTAAAACAAGAATTTCGTCACCTATAAATTTGCAATGCCTTTTATTGTTTATTTTTGAAAAAACCAACGGAAAAAATCTAAACAAATATAAGTTTTCAAAAACTTTTGAAAAAAATCATTTAAAACGGGAATAATTTTAAGTATGCGAGTTTTTCATTCAAATGTTAAAGAAATTGGGATTCGGGGTTTGTCGTAAACAAATTTTCAAATCAAATCAAATTGTGAAACCCCGATCCCCAATATCACGATACTTTAAGACTTAATTAAAACACTAATTACTTAATTTTCGTTTAAAAAGTTTAAAAGATTAAATTAATCACATCGCAATATCGGGATTCGCGGATTCAAAAAGATCATATATCTTGCCATCGTGTTTCCCGATTTCCCGATGTATAAAACCCCGATCCATAGTTTATGGTAAGTTAACTAATCCTGTTTAGCCTAAATCATGATAAAAGAAATGCGTCGTTGTAATTTCACGATTTCAGGATTCACGATTCCATGAGAACACGAACTCATGTCATCAGATTTCCCGAAATCCCGATTTCCGATTTTCCGATTGGCGAAATCCCGAAAATGTCTAATATCGATTAATTAACATACTAAAAACGTTTTAATTTAAATTAATACATCACGATTTCGGCAATCGGGGTTCTTCGATGACATATTTCTTCGACATCAAGAGTGTCGAAACTCCGAAAATCAGGTTTTCCAATTTAACCCAAAATTAACACTAATAAACCCACTCTCTAAACAGTTTTAAAGTTAATTCTTTTTTGAAGTGTTCATTAATGCATCGTGATCTGATTAAGTATGTTTCTCATTTATTCGAAAATGACGATAAATCCTAAGTACGCACATTAAATGCATATCTCCAAAAATCTTTTCTGCATTATGAGCTTTTATTTTGAGACAGAGGTACGATTCTCACTATGAGTAAGATATAATCAAATTAAAAGATCGAATGTCTGTATTTTCATTTCAAAGCTAAGTCTTTTCATTCACCCTCTGTGACAGATTTTCAAGCTTAACACAGAGCTATGGCACCCAAAAAAGCTTCAAAGAAAAACGAAGACCAGCAAGAAGGCGATATTATTTCTGATACTACTCCACTCGGCGTACACTCTGTCAAATCATGGACTGGAATTTCCGAAAATCTGGAGGATGAGCTTAAATATGCAGCCTCTGATTCGGAAAATCACCTCCAAGATATTGCCGAGTCTGAGCTTCATAAGGTTGTTGCACGTTCGAGACTTGTGTCATATACCGATATGATCAGTTGGGCTCTGGATAAAGTGGATATCCCAACAAGAAGCATTCTGAATGAGCAAGGAGCTATCATTGGCTCATTCAGGCCTAAGCACATTCAAGTAATGTATAAGCTCTCGCCCAATTATAGACACACCTTTAATTCTAAGTTTTTAGCCAAGCTTCAAAGAAAAGAATGCATTGAAGTGGGCCAGACATACCCTGACATGATTAAAGGATGGGCCAAGGATGAAAATACGTTTAGGGCTGATTTACATGGGATTTATGCCACAACTTCCTTAAATGAATATATGGTTTATGTAGCAATGATGTTATGTAGACTTTTCGGGAAAAAGGATCCTTGTCACTTTCATGCAGACTGGACACCTTTCCTAGAGGAAGTTTCATAAGTACGTAGTTTTAACTGGCATAAAATTTTGTCAGATAACCTCACATCAGAGGTTGTGAATTACAAAGCAGCCAAGTCAAAAGGACAACCAGTGTCTTTTTATATGTCTACATATATTATGGATGCCATTTGTTTTATGACTCCCTTCCCATTAATGAGTTGGAGTTGGAATGTTTCTTGCCCAGAGCCTGTTCATAAATACTATTCAGCTCTCTGGAAAGAAAATGAAAAAGATGTTTTTTATGATGTTTGTCATTATGTAATTATCCCTCTGCAAAAAATATTCTTTGGATGTGAACCCCCTCGCATTTCTAACGTAGTCATAGAAAGCCTCAAATCGGTTGCCGACTGGTTTATTGAGGAAAATTTTTCCTATGTTAGGGTTTATCGTTGTTCCATTTCACCTCACGCACTCCTGAAGTTTTTACCATACATATTGGTATGCATAGAAGTGGCTCATCAGTTAGCCAAGGGTGGTATTGTGTTAGAATTAAAAGCCCTTCAGAAAAAAGCATGGCCATCTTTCCCTGTTCATATCGGGAAATTTACTTTATCAAACTTAGGGCATTCTAAGGCGGAGGCCGAGTCATTGGAGGAAGTTAAGATAGTAAACATAAAGCATAGAAAACATGACCCTTATCAAATAATTAGTCAGCCTTATATACATTGTAATTTAAAATCTTATGAACATGAAGTTTCTGTTTTTGATGATATTTTCAAAGATGTTAAATCTTATGAGGAATTGCAGAATAGAGTACATGCCTTGTCACCTGACTCACAGGTGGGGTTTGCATCTTTTCAATGACATAGGCAAAGCTTCCTGTTGAAGACTTTACAAGGTGAAATGTCGACTTCATTGCCAGAACAGGAAGAAACCCCTCCAGGGTTCTCAAAACACAGAGGGTTCTCAGATAAAAGAACCAGGGACAGAAAAGGGAAAAGGACTGGAAACACGTCCGATAATTATTGATGATATTCCAGAAAATATTGGAGGGACTGCTTCAAAAGAACTTGCCAATCCTATCACAGCTTTGACTCCACTACAGTCTACTTTCAGAACCCCTCATGAAGGAGTTCTATATGTTAGTGACCTAGAGCCGATTTCAAGAGATGAAATCCCCTCATCTGATTATTTTTTCAGCAAAAAACGAAGAGTTCTCTTGAAACAGGAAATTCATCATGTAGGAGAAAGATCGATTAAGAAGCATAGAGTTATCATAGATGGGAAGAAACTCAAGGATGGAGAGTTCGCTACAGAATTAGAAGGAACAATGGGTGCTATAGCATCAGCTAATATTTATTCTGTGGGAAATCTAACAACAATGCTCGAGCAGAAGGATCAAGAAATAATTCAGTTACAAGACAGATTCAAGGAAAATGAAAGAAATATTGGTTGGGGAATACAAAAGGGTCTAGAACAAGCTAGACTCAAAGATATGCAAGAAATCCAAAAGTTGAATAAAAAATTGGATGAAGCAAAACACATGATACAGGTCACTCAAGAACAGGTTCAAAAGCTAGGAGAAGAAAATAAACTTTTGCAAGACAAGATTATTTCTATTGCTAACCAGGTAATTGAAATTGAACATTTCAGGATGCAGGCATCAGAGATATATGTAACAATAGAAGAGGAGCAACAGAAAGTATTCTGTAATCTGGAAATTATCCAGAACTATTTTTAGGAATCAAATAGGTCCATGGAACAGGTGTTCCAGAAAGAAAGAGAAGCAAAAGCAGCAAGGAATACTTTTCAAAAAGAAGTGGCTTCCTCACTAAAAGAAGAAATTGGAAAAAATTAGAAATTATTTGTTTCTGAACAGGTAAAAGGAGATATAATGATACAAGTTTGGGAATCGAAATTGGTTGAATATAAAAGAATTACAAAAGAAGTTAACGAAGATTGTCAAGGAATCTTCAATCTCTTTGAAAACGATTCATTAAATATTGGGGCAGATGGTTGTTCTGGGTTATTAGGCAAAATCAACATTGCCAGGCATAAGCTGAAGTCAAGAGAAGAGCTTGAAGAAAGGAAAGAGGAAATTTAAAATATTAAATTGGTTAACATTACAGAAATAAATAAGTGGATGGTAACTTCAAGTTTAAGGTTGAAAAATGTTAAATTCACAGAGAAAACGATAGAAAGTCGGTTTCCAGATTTACAGAGAATATTTTTCTCTTTTGAAGCAAATGAGATACCTGAGGCTCCCAGGATCTTAGTAAAATTTTTGGGAAAATGTGTTCAATGCGTTGAAGCAGAGAAAGAAAGTTCGTCAACGCAAATTTAAAACTTTTTAAATGTTTTTATTTATTAGAATTTTGAAAGAAATTGTAAACGGTTGACATTACTTTATGTAACTGTAATATTAGGGAGTTGGTTAGTTACCAACGAGAAACTTTGATAGAAATGTATAAATATAGTTTCAAAAGGCTGAGAAAAGGCTTCAGAAATTTGGAAGATAGCCATTTTTGTAAATTCAGTTTTGAAGTTCATCGGAATATAAATCGCAAACAAGATTCTGTATCCTGCAACTTTGTAACTAAGTGTCTTCCCCTGTTTATCATGATTTGTTAAATTTTCCTTTTAAAGTGTTTTTCTGAAAATTTAATCAATTTGAATTTATATACATTCTTGTTTATTATTTCAGATTGGTTTGGATGTTGAACGTATTACAGTCTTTCCTCTGAAATTACTTTAGTAATTTTAAGACCTGTAAAACCTTTTTTTCCTTAATATTTAACTCTGTTAGAAATCTTGTTTTTCTTTCATCACCGTTAATTGAAATATAAGATTCTTTCTTGATGAAAGCCTTATATTTCTCTGTATTGTGTTTCGTTGCTTACAATTTCAAAATTGTTACAAAACCAGGAAACGACCTTGAATGTGTTTTTACATTACTGTTGTTGATTTTAAATTTGTTTTCATTAATCTCATCTCTGGAAATCTGAAGTAACCAATTGAATAAAAACCCATTTTATAAACCTTTTAAACTATATCATCCATGATTGTCCCTAATAGAAGACAACCTAATGTAGAACCAGGCCTTCAGGATCAAACCAACATTGCCCTAAGTTTATTTAATACTATTTTACAAACAACGACTAATAGGGCTGAACTAGAAAGATCATGGGCTGCTATTGAACGTGACATTAGCATCCAAGAGCAACAGGAAGTAAGACATAGACAGTTGAGAAACTGAATCTTCTCTGATCTTTCTTTAATTCCTTAATTCCAAATCTTTCCTTTAAATCATTTTCGGATGCCTTGATGGTATGTTTTATAGCCTTAAAACATAAACTCAGGAACAACAGGGTTAACCAACTAGTTCAGGATTAGGGCCTTAGATTAGGTTGGAGAGGAAACTTTTTAAGGCCATTAAAATCAAACATTGGAGTCTGAGTTAGGGAGTGTCCAAGTCCAGTATCATGAAAGTTATCTAAGACCCCCCTCTAACACAGGGATAAACACGAGGTCGCATGTAGAAAGGTAGTGGAGATAACCCCTTCAAAGTTGGACCAATCGTAGTGGAGAACACATATAGAGGGCTTGTTTTGGTATTTCGTCAATTGCATTTGCCATGGGGCTTCATGGGTCTCAAATACATTCGAGGTCCTCAGTTGTCTTCTGGACCACTTGCTTTCGATACCCTTGACAGGTTTCAGGATCGATACCCTTCTCATTGTGGTCTACCCGAATTTCGACTGTACCCGCCTGATGATTGTTCGCACGCTGGCAACCTAGTTGCCTATCTTTTTTAGGGACATACACAGGTGACTGCGGGGGTATACCACGGTACCTAGGAAAGACATTGGGCCACGCTTTGCAGAGTATACCCAGAGGGTGATTCCCTTTTTGAGTTACACTTGCACTGGTAAGTTGCTCTAGTGTTGGTTGTTGTAACTATTCTTCCAATTAGTTTAGTGTTTTCCTGTCTTATCTTCTAGGGACTTTTTTTAGTGCGTGTTGTTTTTGAATGGTTAGACTACCCTAGTGTGTCTTTGATATTATCACACAGTGGAGGATCACGAGCTCCGCCGGTCAAGAAGGCTTCTTGGCCTACCACCGGTTACACTGGAGCCACCCTCGCCACCTCTAAGGCGAAAGCTAGACCAACAAGGGTCTTTTGAAGCAACCGGGTCACAAGAAATTGTGCTCAACCAACATCTAGAGGAATCAATTGTTTTAGACCTTGGAGCACAAGATTTTAGTCTGGTTGAAACCTCCACCACTGATCTTTCGGCACCCACCATCGTATTGATTCATCCTTACCAGTGCCAGACAGTGTTGCACGCAGCAATGGAAACAAATGTTGTTACTCCTTCTGGGAATTCTTCAATTCCCACTACGGTTGTCACCACAAGAGAGTTTCCACCTCCTAACCCACTGTCACTGCTTTGAGCCACCATGGTCTCGACCGCCTCTATATTTCACAATGGTCTGATCTTGTCTCTGACGACGGCCACAACCCCTTTCACACCAAGTGCGATAGGCCCTCCATTCTCATACGAGATGCCTAGTTCAGGTACAAGTCATGTACTTTCCTACTCCACTTCACAAACTTCAGGTCTGGGGGTAGGGAGCTCTAATGCTCCTTTGCAAGGACACATGGGGGGCACTCCTGCTCCTTTTAACACTTTCCCTTATGGGGGAGGTCATATAACTCCTTCGTCCCCTTCCCTCGGTGGCACGCATCAACAATCCACTAGGCCACCTGCACACCATAGTTTATTTGGAGCGGGGAGTCAAGGACCACCTTCGCATAATATGCTGGTAGGTTCGACACTGTTTTCTTTGTTCCATGTGTTTGGTAACAATGCCTTCTCATCGGCTTCTTTCCCGACTGGGGGCAACCCTAGTCTCGGACAATCTATTCCTATGCAAGGTACTATTCCTGCACAGGGGGCACACCCAGGAACTTCTTCCGCATCAGGGCCTTGGAATTCTTGGCAGAGATCTGTTCCCTCGTTAGGAATGTTGATATGGGGTAATTATTTTCACAATCAATGGAACTTTAGACAAAGTACTATGCCTATCCCCATGGGACCAACATGGGGAAACCCTTCCCAAAGTCCTTCGAATGTAATGCATGCCCAACCATCTATGTCCTATTTTGGAAATCAGTCGATGATGTCTCCACATATGAAAAATCCATACACTAGCCATGGTTTCAAACAGAATCTGGGCCAACATCCGAACTTTTCCTGGAAACCTGGTGCCAATCAAACTCCAGGCCCCTTTTTCCCAGTTTATCACCAACAACCCAAACTACCCTTCCTGGCAACTTTGCATTTTCCAGACTTGTCAAGGTTGTTGAATGACCCTATCTGTCATGATCCACATTGGCCTCCTATGCCAACGAAGTTGCCTTTGGACATCCCAAAGTTCGAAGCCAAGCCTAACGAAGATCCAGGAGATCATGTGACCACCTTCCATCTTTGGTGCTCATCTAACTCATCGAAAGATGACTCAGTAAAATTGCGATTGTTTCAACGTACTCTCATTGGGAGTGTCGCGAAATGGTACATTGAGCTTGACCTCTCAAGATACTCTTCCTTTGGTGAATTGGCCATGAATTTCCTAAACCATTTCTAGTTACTTGTGAGATACGACGCTGGCACATAATTGCTGGCTAATTTCTCACAAACAAAAGAGGAACATATCTCTAATCACATTCGAGAATGGAGACGTCAAAAAAGTTTAATTAAGGTACCAGTCCCACCATCATTCTTGCTTGAGTGGTTTCTTAAGTCTTTGGTCTCAAAGTTGTCCAAAGACATCGCGACGTCGGGAGTATTTTCCAAAGAAGACACCATCATGAGGGCTCAACAACTTGAGCCAATCTATTCTCAGTCCAGTTTATTATACGAGATCTTTCCAGATGAACCACGCTCAATACTTGATAAAACTAGATAGAGAGTTGGACCACATGCCAATGGTATTGTTGGTTCAACACAAACAAAGGCTGCTGAGAAACTAACGAATCAGTTGCAACAATTGTCTATACAACACACAGCGGCCAGCCAAAATACTACTTTGGCTACTCCCCCTACCAAAACGTTGGATGTACACACAGTGAAATCGACTAATCCAAAGGCCACCCAACAGCCTAAAGGAAAGAAAAAACATTGAAAGAAGGATAAGGGGGATAAGAAACCCACCGATAATGTTGGTGGGGGAAATACTGAGAAACGAAAGGCGAGATATCCATGCAACCTGTGCGCGGAAGACCACCTGACCCACCTTTGTCCCCAACTTGCAGAGGCCCAAAAATTTGTGACACAACAACAACCTGTTGTGTTAACCAATCCATTTCAACATGGGAAAAATCTAACACAGGCCTCTCCAAGCACGAAAGGGGGCAGCCAAGGACCCTCTCCGTCTAGGAGAAACCCCGCATCCACGAACGTATATATGGTGAGGGGTGATGCTTTTATATCGACTACAACGCATGACTATAGTAAACCAAACACTTCTGAGAAGGGTAAAGAAGTTGAACTCCCATCTCTTCCTCTACAGATTGAGAAGACGTTGGGTGAAACAATGACATGCATCCCCAAAAGAGCGTTTAAAAAAACTTATCACAACCCAAATGCAAGGGCCACTCAAAACTATTATGTGGTGGAAGATTTATCACAAACCCCTTGTTTGATGTCCGCTTTGGAGGTCCTCCAAAGTTTCCCTTCCCAGAGGAAAGCCTTGTTAACTTCTTTAGGATCTACCGAGACTTGTAATCCGGGTACAATCATGCTGGATACAACCGACTTAAAACCTCATCTGCCTTACCACGTAGAGTTTCAGATAGTAGTGGCTTATCCCACGAAAACTTTTACTCAGAATATCTTCCACACAGTGGTTGATGAGGGAGCCTCGACATGCGTTATGTCGTTGGCATGTTGGAAGGTCGTTGGCCAACCCATTTTGTCTCTGTCACCTACTCTCCTCACTACTTTCGATGGTCGTTCATTCCGACCACATGGTATCATTCCCTCTTTCCCCATGCAGTTAGGAGAGAAGACCGTGTGTGTCTAGGTAGAGGTAGTTGATGCTCCCCTCGACTATAACCTCTTGTTAGGAAGGAGTTGGACTTATACCATGCAATTTGTGGTTGCTACAGTTTTTCGGGTTTTGTTGTTTCCACACGAGGGCCAGATTGTGACCATCGATCAATTGTCTTTCTCCCGACCTAACCCTTCATTGGGGGCCTCCACGGTCCCAATGATCGATAATCCTCAACCAGGTGTAGTCAACGTTGGGGTTGGTTTGTGCCCATATTTGATGTGTACCTTCGATTACCCGCCCCCTCAAGGCGATATCAATTTTATATCCAATCACCATAAAGTTGAGATTTTTCAAGTTTCGTCGTTCCGCACGACTTAGTTCGACGATCCATTGATACTTCCTTCCCCATTAGACATGATGGATGGGACAGGGAACCTAGGCATGTCCATGCCCTTGTCCATATCTGAAGTAGCGTACTCTTTAGTCCAGCAAGCTTCATCTAACACTGATCCAACTCCTGCACAAGAGTTCAATCCACTTCTAGAGCCTATTTGGGCTCAGGGTTCTCTCACTGACACTGTTTCATTAGACTTAGTCTTGCCCTCTGATGAAGATATAATTGAAGCAATGACTAGTCCAAACAAAACCTGGGAAGATCTTCATCACAAATCATACTTCCTCTCAGAGTTAAGCAGAATCGAGGCCAGAGAATTCACCTTGACTATGACTGGAGATAGGTATTGTTCTATTAATCCCTTAGCTACACACGAGATCTATGCTAAGGGTAATATGGAAACCATTGTTGAAATGATACCTATCAATATCTCCAGAACCGTTGGCGTCATAGACAATGTTTTCGTCAGAGCATATTTCTCCCCCGAGGAGATTCCAGGCATTGACCCACAAAGAGTCGATCATGATCTAACTTTGTTGTTTTTCAAGCTCACTTTGAGATCTGAAAGCAACATCCGACGAGACTGCATTTATGCTTTTCGATCTCGTCTGGATTAACTAAGAAAAGTAACCTCTACGGGTCTTCTTTTAATCCCTTTTCAGACCCTCTAAACATGAAAAGATTGTCGAGTGATCTTGTGGCCTTTCATGCTCGTTAAACTGAAATTTAAAGTCACGTCTATCTGGCGGCAGTTTACCCATTTTTCGGTATGGACGGTCAACTGTACGAATAAAGGTATACTCTATGGAACTTCATTTCTTTAGAAGAGTACTCTCAGGTATAATTTTATCCCTTTTTCGGGCCTGAGGGACTAAACTTACGAAAAAGGAACCCCCACGGAGTCCATAGTTAATCTCTTTTCAGACTCCCTAAAATTGAAAAGATCGTCGAGTGACCTTATTCTCTCACACTCGTTAAACTGGTCCAGAAGAACATTCCTGATGGAGTGCATAATTAAGTTTTTTTCAAACTCCTTAAAAACGAAAAAGTGGCTGAGTGATCTTGTCCTTATCACATTCGTTAAAATGGTTTTGAATAGACGTCTTGTCGGTGCTAGTTTACCCCTTTTTCGAACCGACTAGACTATGTTCGAAAAAGGTACCCCAATGGAGTCTCCTTTTACGTTTTTTCAGACTCCCTAAATTTGAAAAACCACCAAGCTTACCTTCTCTGGGCTCGTTAAACTTACATCAAAGGACGTTACCATTGTGTGTTTTGTTAACCGCATTTGCATACCTTCTACGCCAGCCTTGTAGCACTTTGCTATTGCGTTTTAACACCCTTGGCCCCTGGAGGATTTTTCCTGAGTATCATTATTCTGAACATCAGTCTTGTCCTTGCGCCTTGAACTTGTATGTTTGTAACACTCGTTCCTCCATTGTAACGTAACATTTATTTATTCTTTTTTCCCAAAATTATTGAAAAAAGACAAAAAAAAATCAAATATACCCCAAAAAGAGGAAGGGAAAAGTATTTTATTTATTGGCAACATAATGAGTTTCCCTTGGATAAAGCACATATTTCCGTTTGTTCTTCAAACTATGGGATGCAATACAACCTTAGGAAGTTTTTCTTGCTACATAGAGTTGGGTCCTCCACCGTTTGGTTATTCTTCCAAACATATGGAGAGTTTGTGTTGCCTCCTGCTTCGTAAACTTATGATTAATGCCATGCTACCTAAGTCTCATAATTTGTCGTGTTGTTGTCCAAGGGAAGTTTCTACCAAGCCTGAGTCGACCCCTCTGCAATTTGTCTCTTGCCCTGATACCCAACCATCTTGAATGTCCAATCAAGTCCTTGTTCGAAATCAATGAAGCCTTCAGTATGATCATCAAGATTATCTAGTCCATGAATGACGAGCCGTCGAACACCTCTGGGTAGTGAAGTCGTACACTCATATTACACTCCTACCTTGAGTTTGAAGATTTTGAAGTTGTTTATCAAGCTCTGAAGATCTCATCTCCAGGCATCAAGCCGTATCAGCTTCTAGAAGATGGATACTCTATCTGTATATCTTTTTGATTTGGAGATGTAGATCCATTGTGTATTGTTCGCGGCTACACTTTATATAGTTATTTGAAATGGATATACAGTGTATTTGATTGGTAGCCATGATTCTATTTTATCCTGAGCATGGGTATGCCCGCCTCGGTGAGACATTTGTTATTTTGCAGATGGTGCCTCCCAGTTCCTGGTCCCTGGGCTCACTTTTTCGATACATCAGTAAAGATTGGTAATGTATTTTGACCATCAGATGCTCTTCTGACCTCACACATTAGGAGGCATCTGTTATAACCCTAATTTGCACCATACAGGATTACCTAGCATCAGGTCATCTCAGATCCCTTCTTTGCCAAAGCATTGTTGAACAACTCTTTAAAAAACCTCTTTTATAAGGGCCCGCATGTCCTACTCCATTACTGCACACGTGTACATGCTAGCTGACCTAAAACAACCCGCGTGGACTGACAAAAGAATGAAAAAAGGAAAGTTGCCAACGTAACACACAACTTTGGGTGAGTTAACTGAAACTCCCGACCATGCATGGCCGAGGGTTCATCCAAATACCTAGCTTCTTCTAGCCTATAAAAGAAGGGTTAGGGGTCCCATTTGCAGGAGGAGAATAAGAGTAAAGAAACTCTTCCCAATTGCACATTCCCATTTTCCCAACCCTTTATCCATCCTTATGCAAAGAGAGAAACAAAGAAAAGAAGTTGGAGGACATTTGAAGAGGAGCCTAGGATCAGGATTCGCGGAGCAGTGGTCGGTCTTGACATTGTAAGTTGATTCATTAAAGTTAATAATAAAGAAATGATTTTCCTGTCCCACTATATGAGTTCTTCATAGTTTAGAAAATATATGTTTGAATCTCTAACCCATTAGTATGTATGTAAAATGCATGTGTAGTTTGTTGCTTGTTTTATATGCAGGTCAGCCTTGGGAGGAGAGTTGCCAACAAGTGATCAAGCATGAAGAAGGATCAACATCGACCATCTGGAACAAGGTATGTTGGTCTAACCATGTATTTGCTCAAAATAAATGGGGATTAGGTCTAGGGATGAAGGTAGAAAGTAGGTTTCTTTTGGTCATATCTACATGCATAATATAACCCTATTTGCTAGCCCATAGGGGGATTTCCCACCACAACAATACCAAAACAAATTTCCTAAAGAATGCAAAAATTTCTTTGTTCGATTATGTATGCAATGAGATATGAAAATTAAATGGAACCTCTTAATACTTATTTACTTTCAATCAAAATGAAAGGATCCAATGCAGATACAAAGAGACATGAAGCAAAAAGAGATTCAAACAAAACATGCACTTACAATGAGATCAAGTCAAATGTAGGAATGGTTCCAACACTTGTTCGATCAAGAAGTCAAAAGGTGAAAGAAAGGGAAATCACCTTTTTAAAACCTCAAATGTCAAAAAATCAAAGCTTAACGGTCAATGCAAATTTGAAAAAGAGTCTAGGAATTCTCTTGACAAAGAGTTTGTCAAAGAAGACAAAACAAGAAAGTCAACAAAGCAACTTGTGAAAATTTCCAAACAAATAAGAAAAGAGATAATCAAATGAAAAGAGGCAACAAAAATAGGTAAAAAGAATTATAAACACAATATTTTCAATAAAATAAATACCTTACCAAACATATAAGACCTTGAGGCAAAAATCAGAGCGAAAAATCCCAAAAAACAAAGCCAAAAAATCCTAAAACTACCCTTGGAAGGAGATGGACGCCCCCACCCCCCGCCCCCCATAGTGCTGACAGAGTGTCCTATGGGGTATGGGCGCCCCGTATTGGACTATAAAGGAGAATCCAAGACGTTCTATAAAGGTTTAACATGGAGCGTCCCTAAGGCAGAGACACTCTGATAAAATTATGGGTGTTAAAATCTTGAAAAAACTTCTCAAAACACTCCAAAATTTAGAGAATAGACTAGCCCAGACTCAACAAGAATAATGAAGGACTTTATAAACTTCCTAATTAATAGGAAAACAAACAATAGTTCAGAAACCAAAGCATCCAATCAAGCAATATAAAAAAACAAAGGGCTAAAAACCAAAGAAACACTCATTCCTCAGTGGCGTCGCCAATTTATGTTACAGAATGTTTCTCCTGGGACAAATGAAACTTCCCTTGGATCACTAGACCCCTATACCAAGAAAAAAATAGTGCAAGTGGACACTAACATCCCTTTAAACTTATCTTAACTAATTAGAATGATAATTAGAGAAAGGATATGATGAGCTTGTTTCGACATTTGTCCTCGCTGCTTCCAATCCCTGGGCTTGATCTCCAAAATCCCTGGTGAAAATTGAGATCTATAATGGACATCAAAGGAAAACAACTATCTCCTACTCTACAATATTATATAAGACAAGTCTATCTACAAATATTAGAGCAACAATAGACAAGCAAATGTAACAAGACATAAACTTGAAGGAAATAGGCCAAGTATATATTAATTGGAAAGCCAAAAAGAGGCACTTGCAAAGTGTGATTGATGATGTAGCACTTCTCCAAGCTCTCCTCATCTAGCCCTTGCATCAGGGATGATTTTAAGGATGGAAATTTATTTTAAAATATAGAAATCTTGGTGAATCTTACTAATCCTTCATATGTTAACTAGAAATGATTGGCGATATTTTTGTAAAAATATTCAAATTTCTAAGGGTTTTATATAGTTTTTATAAATTTTTGGTGATTTTTAAGGTAAAATAATTTTATCCTATAGAATTTGGGCGAATCATTTTTAAAATAGTGAATCTTGTTTTTTGAAAAACCATGGAAAATTAGCCCATGAGCGAAATTTAGCCCCTAAAATCATCCCTGCCTTGCATGAATCTTGACATCAAAATCCATATGCTTCCTCTAGAATCAAAGGTTTGATACCTCAATTGTTCCCCTCTTCACCTTGGAAATACCTTCAATATATAGGCTTGAGAGGCACAACCACCACAAGAAAATGAAGGATATGGTTGAGGATATGGCTCCTTAAGGTTTGGATCAGATCCTAAGGTGAAGCCATAACATGGGGGTCAAACATAACCAACCTCATCCCAAGACAACTGGCCCATAGAATAAGGTGGAGGATCCCCCTTTTCCCTCTAACAAGATTGGCGATCCCCTAGAACTGGACATAGGGCGCCATCCTATAAAGTGGCGCTCCCTTAACATGGCAAGGGGAGTTTCATTCCATGAAGTGGCACTCTTGCATCATGGCTAGGGGGAAACACCCTTCATAAATTACCAAACAATGATCGATTTTTCCAAGGAAAAGGTGTGTTTTGACCTTGAAATGATGGGTTTCTTCCTCCAATATGACTTAGGGGTCATGGAAAATTTATTTCATAGTGTCAAGGGGTTGAGACACTTGAAAAATTGAATTTGACACTAGGTAAGGTGCATATGATACTTGCGACGGTGCATGCAACACCTAAGAAGGTGCATACGTCACTTTGCGAGACTTACGACACTTAGGTTGTGAAACTCAAGTGTGACATTTTGATGTGTAACACTTCCCATCCAACTAGGAGCCTAGTCGGATTCCTATCTCCAAGAAACATTTTGGTTCATTGGACCTCCATGCATGTGAATCCAAGAACAACAATGCACATATTCTCTAAGAATATTGCCACAAGAAAATATTTCTTCCATGAATTATTCAATCTCTCCACAACCTCCAACCTCTCAACCTCCATTCCCCTCCGTTAACACCCCCTCCTCTTCCTATTTATCAAGTTTCCATCTCCCCCTCTCTAAGTCTCCTTAACCACCCTCATTATTAGCCATCAACCTCCATCATCTAGATTTGTGGGGAAAAGTTAAAATAAAACTAAATATTAAATGACTTACATAAACAAATAGCAATAAATAGAATGCAAAGTCTTTCTTCTCATGAAAGCTTATAAATGCAACTTGAAAATTTTCTCCAAATTTTATGAAAACCCACCATACTCATTTAATTCATCATACAAACCATCAGTCAAAGTCAAATAAGGTGTCTAATGCTACTAGATATTTATGTATGCAATATAATTTACAGAGTCATTAAACCTAGTTTAATAATTAATGCATCAATTAATTGTACTAGTGTACATGCATAGAGTGTGTATGTGTATCTAGCGGACACATAACCTACACATATACTAATGATTAAACAATCAATTCCTCTAGTGCACAGTTCATGTATGACCTCAACAAGGCAGGCATGACAAAAAATAAAGTAAATACATATTCGGTAAGATTAACTGACAAAGCTACAATAATTCATCAATTATTTATCATCACACTTAAAATACCATAAGGGAATCAAAATGAGTAAATTAGAATAGCACATATAATCCCCAAGAAGTATTCTCAACAACATCAAATCATCGTTCCTTCCTAACCTACTTCCATCTTTTATTCTATCATTTCCTCAGCTAGACTAAGATAGAGCATCAACTATATTTACCTAACTCCAGATAGAACCTGTAATCAGAAGAGTCAACTACCATGACTAAGCTTCCCCAACAAAAAACTAGAGGTCGTCATCACATATCTAGGGGAGTGTGGCTTAACACATATCTCCCACAACTCTAGGTTTCAAAGGATAAATGGTGGGAAATACCTACACCCCTCCTGACACAACTATGGTAAATAGGATACTCGGTGAGAAATACCTCCACCTATCTTTATAGAACTAGGGTCAACACCCTATATCAAGCCATATTATCCAACTATTGTTCTTAGATTCTCGTCATTGAACAATCACTCTAGGAAAGTTGTGCATCCTATAAAAACCACACTCACCACAGATCATAGCAATATTTGAAATCATAAGTAAAACTTATAGCACACACTATAGTCTTGATGTCTACAGCATCTAGGTTACCTCAACACTATAGTCTTTTGGCTATTACATAGCTCATCAACCTATAGGTTAGCTCACCAAAACTCATATCCATGCAGATACATCACAAATTTCATCTGAAAATCCATATTTGTATTAACATTCGCAACATAATTTTGAATTGGCATTCATGTGTTGAAATTGTACATTTAAATTTACATGTTGGAACAATTCATATAAATATCATCATCATGAACATATAAAAATAAAGATAACGTTATGTGGCACATAAACATGCCCATATATATGCATCTCAAATGTCTATATCAGTCTAACTGAGCCCAAATAGTTATTAAATAGTGAATTAATAAGATGAGTAAAATCGAAGTTCCAACTACCTAAGGCCAAAATATGGGGTGTTACAAAATATGATAGTATGGCATGCAATTTATGATAAATTCATAGAAACTACTATTTGGCATAAAATTTCATGTCATTTACTATTCCTATATATTACCCAACATTTTCTCTCACCTGCAATGAAATTGACACTTTTGTATGCACATCATCCTAGTAAATATAGTTTATAAATAAATAATTGAATTTCTTAAACATTTATATGCTATGATACAGAAAATCCAACCATAGTCTTCTACAACAATCCCCCCCCCAAAAAAAAAAAAAAATCTTGACCTTCAACAAAATGATACCAACCAAGTTTTCCACTTACAAACTATAATTCACCTAAGTTCCCATGCCCCATATTCTTGTTGTGACTTAGGAATATTGCATGTCTAGAGGGTTGTGGTTGCACATAGAGTAACAAAGGCTATCTTAAAGTCTAGCTGGGGAGAGATTCCAATTGGATTTTTTTAAACCCTCCTAGGAATACTCTTGTATAGGTTCCATGGGTGACTGCCTAAATTATATGGCCAAGAGATTCGATCCAGTTCTAGCCAAAACTTAGTATTTTCGGCCCAGAAACCCCAAAATCAAAATATTATGATTGAGAAGAACCATGCCACTTTTAAAGAAACTAAGTAAACTGAAGGGAAAACTAATCCCTTTCTAGCATGACATGAAGGAATGACCAATGGTTTATAGGAGGAAAATAAGTGGTGCACGAAATAGAAATTAAAGAATACTACAAACACTACCATCACAGAAAAATATGCAACCCATCTCATAATCCTAGCATCGTAGACAAATCTATAGCCCATTCTCATAATAGAAAAAAATTTCCAATGAAAATGTCACATAACCAATGCCTCAACAAAAATATATTATCATAGTGTACCTCAAAGTATTTTTAATACCATCATAGGCAACTTAGTTTGAAAAAAAATATTTAGTAAACATAAGCAATATGTAAAAAAATTTATCATTCTGTTATCACCATAACAATTTTCAAATGGTATCCAAGTGTCGAAATTTTAGCGGAAGGATATGTTGCTAGGGAGATACGATAATTTAGAGGACCAAGCTATACCTGGCGATGTATGGATAAATATAGAAAAGGTGTGAAGGGTAAAACTCGACGAACCGTCGATCTTGAAAGCGGCCCGGATCAACGGCTAAGGTGCATATCAGGGATTGAAATAGCGCGAAGATTAATAAATCGAGGGTGGGTCGGGGAAAACCATTGTGGTTTAAATCGTGGGCACATGGCATCCTCAGAGGCACATTGGGGTGAAAAGCGGTCCACCTAAAACTGTTTTCTCCAAACCCCGATGTCAATAGATACCTATAAAAGGAGGACCCCTTGACATTATTTTATGATAAGTTGAAGCATTCAAATGCTTGGAAATTTGGTGCAAAGCATCTATTTGAAACTCAAGCTCAGAAATGAACCAGATTCATGTTTCTTTCGTCGCTTAACAAGTATTTTTCACCGTGGTTTCTAATCCTGTTATCTTATCCGTAAATGAGCAATACATCTCCTACAGATAAGAATCCCTAATTGATAGAGACTTCGATGTTTTCGACACAGAAATAATAGTGTCGTTTGTTTCTGTGTCCATATTGAATTTGTTGGACAATGTTGGAACGCGCTTTCCTTTCCTTGAAGCGACTCAAGCCTCCATCACCCCTTACATCGTAGAAGTAGTCTTTCATCTCCCTGAATTTGTAAGCTGGTGTGCAGAGCGATATTCTTAGGAAGAAAGAGTCATTTTGAATAAATTAGGATCAAAGGTTTTATGTGAGCTAGACAGTCCATCGCTCTGACACACCCTCAGTATACCAGATTCCTCCTCCATAGTGTCAGAGCCCTTCAAGGAACAAAAGATGATCACAATTTATAGAGAATTCCCACCATAAGTAAAAACCCAGTTTCTGCAAACCATTGTCAAACCTAAACACCATTCAGAGAATCTCTCATTGCCTACCAGTGTAAGTGTCATGGTCATCGAAGTCCAGTGGGCTTGTTCTCTGTTGAGTCAAATTTTGGGGTTGGATAATGACAAGTTTGTGGTAGAATTCATGTTAGGTTTCTTGTTGAATTTATTTATGTCAGAGTTTGGTCAGTCAGTCTGTGTCAGTTTTGAAAAATTTATTGCCGATAATATACATCAATAGTTGATTAATTTCAATTCACTGAGGCACTTTAGATACTACACGCACTTGTTAAGAATGTTCCTGGAATCTATCAAAACTAAATTTCCTGAAACTGCATTTATTTCAACCGAGTGTTAAAGAATTACCATGCTTATTTTCATCAATAAGATTATGTCCAGGGTGTATAGCCTTATTTTCGGTTCGGACTTGCCAAGGGTCCTAGAAGAGATGAAAATCAATTTGCAACCAAATCTAGAGAGCAGGGTAGGAGACTGGATGTTGTTCATACAATCCACTATGATTTGGGTATATGGCTACCAAGAAGGACCTTATCTTTTACCAGTTTTTTTGACTCCCAAAATCTTTTCTTTGGAGTTCATAAGACAGAGGATCATCTCAGAGACTGAGCATTTTTTGAAAGAACATAAGGCTTCTAATCTAAAATTTCCTTTCATAGTAGGTCCCTTTGTGGTGAAGAACAAGTCATGTTTTCCTTAGATTCAATCCAAAATCAATGAATTTGGGTTCACATAGTTGCAAGGAAGAAAATACAACCTGCACCAAATCATATCAAAAAGAAGATTGGCAAGCAGACAAGGCCCCTATGAACAAAAACATGTTGAAGGATTCGATAAGTTGGTCAATCTAGAAACTTGTGTAGATATGGAGGTCACTATGCAGCATGATCAAACAAAATAAATGGAACCAACTTCTCAGCAGATCCCAACACATAAAACTTCTCCTAGGTTGATTGTCAAAGCTCCTAAAATGAGCGTTTACAATAAGAGGAGCAGTTCAGAGGCCCTGGGTGCCAATAGCTAGCAATATATTCTCAAGAAAATAAAAATCAAATCATCCTCTCAAATACTTGACCTGGAAGACGAAGATCCCAAAGAGAAAAAATTCATGGAAATGGTAGAAGTTGTAACCAAGAACGAAGAAGCAAGCATATGAAAAATTCCACAAACTGAAAACAACACAAAGGTTTTTAGCAGCAGGAAACACATATTTGGCCAGACACCTAGGGCAGTTTATCAGTCCAAGGAATATTTAATGAACCACTACGTTGTAAAGGGAAGTATGGCCAACAATGAAATAAGGGACCTTTTACCTGAAGTAGAAAATACTTCCCAGCTTAAAGCTTCCTTACTCTCAGTCAGAGATGTGTAAAAGAAAATGTTTAACATAGCAGTGGTTGACGATGATAAGGTATCTAAGATCAAAATGCACTATGAAAATATTACTGCCCTTGACAAAGTAAAGTTCCACAGAAATGTTAGCGATATGTTATATTTTGATTATCTGAGCTTATGTCTGAGGGTTGCAATATTGACAACACATGTACTCAAACTACATGGGCAATTGAAACAAGAAAAGGCATCTAGCAAAGCCCGGATGACACAGTTCAAAAGGCTAGAGTCTGAAGGTCCTCAAGGAGTGAAAGCTTCTCTGGATGAAAAGGATAAGATGATCCAAAACCTAAAGAAAAAGCTGAAGATGTCACCTACAGATCATCCACAGACAGCAGAACTGACTTCTTTGAAACAGGAGAAGGAAATATTCATACAAGAGGCACTCAATTACAAAGCTAAAGTGATGCAGTTGGAAAAAGAGAAAGAGAATTGGTCACAAGCATAGGTAGCGACATCAAATATGGTTGTCATTGTACCATCTAATACAGAGGTTGGATCTAGCACTGAGGGGTTGGTCCAAGCTATGTCCCAGGTAAGCATCAAAACATGGGAGATCAAAGGTCTCAACGATTTTATAGAAAGGTTCAAAAGAGAGATGAAGGTGAAAGATGGTAAAATGGCTCAACTTCATAGAGATAATCAAGATTTGCAAGAGAGAGTGAGCAAGTTGAAAACTAGGTTAAAGGGAAAAACGTTATTGCAGGGATCCAAACATGGCATATGGGATGTTATTGTTGCAGATGCTGCTAAATTTAGGGTTTATCTAAATTTCGTAAATGAAAAAAACAACATGGTTGCTACAGCTCGAAACATGTGTGTTCTTGTTAATGAGGTGTTAGCCAAGAAGCCCTCAGAAAGCGCCCAAAATGCTATTGACTTGCTAAATTTTGTGCCAACTGTCGATCTTCAAACTATCAGAGTAAAGGGCAGGACTACATTGATCATTTCGGCCAGGAGAATCATCACCAAGCATAACCTGCTCAGATTGGTCCAAAACAATGCTATGCAAATGGAGCACAACATACATGAGTTTAAAGATGCATTTGAACAATTGTTTATCAAAGGCCTCCCATCATTTTTGGATGGAAAAGGTTCATTATACAATCAAGAATATTACAATTCTCTCCTCATGCAATGAAGAATGGACCATTCTAAATTTGAAGCTATAAAAGAAAGTCTGAAAGACCCAAGCTTGGTAGAGTATTTGGCTACAGACTTTGAAATTTTGAATAAGTTCAAAACAATGAAAGTTGGCATGTTGACTATGTCCTATGCCACGTGCATTGACTCGGAGATTTTGATTAAAGAGAAGATGGATTACAAAATCCCCTCTGATTCGCAATGGAAGGAAATTGTGCGGTTGGGCAAGACAAAGTGAAATGTCCCCGGAGCCAGTAAATGATCCCCAAGTGTCATCAAATTTTCATATCCGACAAAAGACCAGAGCGAGACAGATGGAGGGAAAGAAGTTGAACAGTCAGAGAAATTTCCCATAATACTAAAACATATTTTGTCAATTATTGTAAATCATTTTGTATATCGAAATTGTCAGTCGAAATTGTTTTGGAAGATGAAACGCTTCAATTTCAGTCATTTTGATCAAATTGTATAAGTATTGGGATATTAGAATGAATTAAACTTGGCAGAAGTGCAAGAGAACCTTTGGTTATATCAACCTCTATTTTGTAAATTTTTTGAATCTGAATTGAGTATAAATGCAGAAGATTTTGAAGTCTCTATGAAAAGATTCTAAAGGGTGGTGATATGAGCTTTGTTTCCTTTCATCGTATGTATTTCCTATGACCTATTACTTCATTTACATTTTCTTCTGTTTAAATTGGAGAGTTAAAGGCCCAGAATTCATATTGTGATGCTCTTGGCTTAAGCAAATTAAACTGTGTGATTGTCTTCTTAACTGATTCAGAATTCATTTCGGTAATGCTCTGATGCAGTTATTTTTTCTCTAGATCTTACTACACTCTATTTAAATTTAAGAATAACTCAGATTCATCACCTCTTTTATCCTTTATCCTCTAGAGAGTTCTATTGGTGGATGCATTGTTTTTGTTCACTTTCAGAATTTTGACTCCATAGCCATGCGTGTTCCTCCCCTTCCTTGCCAACAAATTTATTAAAAACCCCCAAAACAAACCAAGTCTAGCCACCAATTCCTAAAGAAATATCAAGTGACACGAGAGATCCCTCTCCGAGTTGATCAGGCTAGTGCCTCAGCTATAAAGCTAGTTGAAACAGTTACCTCTATCATTTGTTTATTAGCCAAAACAAATTTACAGAGTGCTAACATTTTGACATCGTTGTCAAGGACAAAATTGAAAAAATATTTCCTGGGAGAACGACTTAAAGATTTAGTTTGATTCCTGAGGGTGACAGTGGATAAAATACCTTATTGGATGAGGTTATATTTACCCAGGCGACTTCGTTACTCAGTGACCAGTTGCACCACACCGTGTGAAATAGAAAACCTGTCTCCTAAGAAAGTTCACACCAGGAGAAATTCAGACCCAGAAGCTACAATCCCTATGTTTGACCCTGATAATCTTGTACGTAGAAGAAAAGAAAGGCCCGCAACCCCAGTTTTGCGTCCAGACTGATATTTGTCCTTGCCTAGGGATGAACTGACCACCATCAAATACCTTGACTTTGATGTGAAATTTGAACAATCGTTGTTCAAAACTAAGTCTGAATCTTGTCTGAGAGAGACTGTCTTTGGAAAAAATTGATTCCAAGATCTAGTTTTAGCCGCATTTGTCAAGCTTGTAGTGACCCCTGCTCAGAGCCAACGTCCACTCTGAACCCTCACAGTAGCTATGGAAGCCAGATTTTCTCTGCTCATACTATCCGCTCAACTACATGATCTGCCTCAAGATTACAATCTAAGGATTAAACTATATGATGTTGAAGGTAACATATCATCCCAAAAACATCTAGACTGGTTTAATGATTTCATAGACTTGGAAGAAGTAGACTATGAATATGTGAAGATGAGGTTGTTTACACAAATCCTTGCAGGAGACGTGAGGAAGTGGTTCAGATCCCTTCCAGCAGGTATTATCACAGACTTCGAATCCTTTGAAACAAACTTCCTTTCAAAATGGGGGGATAAGAAAAATCCCCTTCAGTTGTTAACCCAGTATAATAATATGA
>SNQJ01S0002886.1:85040-95252 GCA_010110895.2 Picea sitchensis | reverse complement strand
AAGGCTGCTCAACTCAAATATGCTGATTCTTTTGAAAGTGACTTTGCTTTATTATTAAGAGAACGAAGATCTACCACATTGGACGATATGACGACCGATGCTATAGAGGTGGAAGTGAAACTAATGGCTTCAAGGAAGATGAAAACTAATGCTGGCAGAGAAAAAAACAAAGCTAAAGATAAATCACATCCTTTGACATCTCAAACATCATAGGAAATATTTGAAGAGATGATGAGAGACATGGAGCGGATGATGGAAAGAATGGCTCTAAGAAATAGTCCTAACCCCAGAGAACAGGCTGATGGTCCACCCAGAAATACGAGAAGACCAGCTATTCCATAGATTAGGAAAAGAAAATAGGGAAATCAATCTAATCAAGAAGATCCAGTGAATCTGGGAAACCAAGCAAATCAAGGAAACCAAGGAAATCAAGGGGAACAACAAATCAGGCCTCCCTTCCAAAATAATTATGTAAATGAGGGTTATGATGGATATTTCAAAGACAACATGAACTGTTGTGATGATAAAGAGACCGAGGTATTTTTGACCAAAGAAGAACATGACTAGTTCATGGATGCAAGTGAGATCTTTTTGCAAGATGAAGAGAAAAGGGTATCAGTAGAAAAAGAAGATTATGAGACCGGATTACAAAACCCCATCATGCAATTCCAAAGGCAATATAACCTCCAAAATCAAAAGGTACCCCCAAACCCTCCAAAAGGTAATCCTCCAAAGGGGAATCCCTCCAAAGAAGCTCAGAACAATGCACCTTCTTCTAGTCAGACCAAAAAATATTTTGCTGCAAAGGAATCCGTTGTGAAAGATTCTGTTGTGAAGGATACTGTGGAAAAGGGGAAGCAAAAGGAAGAACCCTGGAAGAGATTATTGATTAGGAAAGAAATGGTCACCAAAGAGGTAGAAAAAACTCCATCCTCTTTTGATTTCGAAAGTGAAATGGCTAAGATAAAGATTTCAGTACCATTTAATGAATTGATTAAGAATAGTGAGTATAGAAATCAAATCATCAAGATTCTTAAGATGGGGCAAACCTCTAACACCCTAAACATACAAGATGATCATCCAGCTATCTTATTCGGGCCAAGAGTAGAAGAAAGCAGTGAGAATGAGGAAGTTCCTCCTTTTTATGTTAGTTTGAATATCTATGACATGAACCTACACAATGCTATGCTAGATTCTGGAGCATCTCACAACCTGATGCCCAAAGTGGTCATGGACCAGTTGGGCCTTGATGTCACAAGAACTTATAAAGATTTGTTCTCATTTGATTCAAGAAAATTGAAATGCCTTAGCATGATCAAAGATCTGGTGGTGTCTTTGGCACAAATCCCAGCAAAGAATATGATTATGGATGTAGTAGTCATTGACATCCCTCCAAAGTTCAACATGTTGTTGTCCAAATCATGGGCTACAAAATTGAAAGGAACTATCCATATGGATATGTCTTATGCTACTATTCTTGTCTTTGGTCAGGAAAGAAGACTGTACAGGGAGGTTTTTCTTAAATATATGGTCAGCAATAAATCACAGCCTAGCAATCATCCTATCTATTCAATAGAGACTGAATTAGGGTCTTCCATCTTCTTCAATGACTTGTGCTCCAAAGAATAAGAAACCAAAATCATTATGACTGACAAAGATGAGCTTAAAGGGCGAATGGAGGAACTTTTAGAACAATAAGATGATGCAGAGGACCAGTTATGGAAGATGAATTTTTATGGAGCTACCTATAGAGAAGGAGATGGAGTTGGCGTATGGGTCAACCACCCTAAAGGAGACTCAAAATTGTGTCCCTACAAACTTGTTTTTGAATGCACTAATAACATGGTCGAATATGAAGCATTGATATTGGGATTGGAAGTTTTGAAAGAGATGGGTGCTAAAATAATTGGTGTACATGGATTTTATGAGCTAATTATAAATCAAATCAAAGGCATCTACCAAGAAAAAAAACCCAGATTGAGGGCTTATAGGAATCTAGTACTAGAACTCCTTGAGAAATTTCAAGAATGCAATCTCTCATCAATTCCAAGAGAACAGAATCAGGTTGTTGATTCCCTGGCCACTTCAGTAGTAGTTTTTAGAGTTCTAATTTTCCCTGAGAAAAGATACAAGGTGGAGGTAAATTATAGGCTAGAAATACCAAAAAATATGAAGCACTAGCAAGTCTTTGAAAATGACAAGCAGATAGAAAGATTCCTCAAAACGGAGAACAGGTTCGAGAATTTGAACATTGATGATGAATATTGTGATGATGAGGTAGACGTAGCCGCTTTCACAAAAAAAGGATATTTTGACAATCAGATTGTTGGTAGAGATATCGTTCAACTAAAGAGTAATATCATCCCTAAGGGCTTGGTACCATTAGAGAAACGTTTCGATAACAATGGCGTAGCCAAAAGTCCAAAAATCAAAGTAAATGAAGGAGACGTGGAATATTTCAATATTGGGACTCCGGAGGATCCAAAGATCATGAATTTGTCCAGGAATATCAACCCTGAAGTCAAAGAGAGGTATGTCAAATTAATGAAAGAAATCCCTGACATTTTTTCTTGGAGCTATGATGATCTAAAAGTCTATGATACCAGTATAATCCAACATGTTATCCCGATTAAAGAATATCACAAGCCATTCAAATAGAAATTAAGAATAACAAACCCTTTGTTGTTACCTTTGATAGAAAAGGATGTAAAGAAACTATTTGAAGAAAAAATCATAGTGTCCCTGAGGTTTTCCAAATGGGTAGCAAATCTAGTACCAGTCCGGAAAAAGATTGGAGAAATTAGGTTGTGTGTAGACTTCATGAATTTAAATAAGGTGTCTCTGAAGGACAATTATCCATTACCTAAAATGGATTACATTCTACAGAAGGTAGTGGGATCTCAAAGGATGTCCATTATAGATGGTTTCTCTAGATATAATTAGATTATGGTGCACCCTGATGACCAGGAAAAGACTGCATTTACTACACCATGGGGAACGTTTATGTATGCAAAAATTCCTTTTGGGATTATGAATGCAGGGGTGACATTTCAAAGAGCTATGGATATAGCTTTTGTTGATGAAAAATATAAATTTATTGTTATCTACCTTGATGACATTACTGTGTATTATGCCTCAGATGAAGAACACCTCAAGCATCTCAGAAGGGCATTTGAAAAATGAAGGAGATTTCGCATATCACTAAATCCAAAAAAGTCAAATTTTTCCATGGAAGAATGGAAGCTCTTAGGACACATTATTTTGAAGGAAGGGATAAAGGTGGACCCCATTATAGTTGAAGGTATATTGAAAATCGACATACCCAGAAGTAAAAAGGATTCCTGGGGAAAGTAAACTTTCTGAGAAGATTCATCCCAAATTTAGCTGAAATCATAAAACACATCACCAACATGATAAAAAAGGGAAATGAAATAAAATGGATTCCTAAAGCAAGAAAGTCATTTGAAGACATCAAGGTGGCATTGACAAAGGCTCCTGTATTGGCCAGTCCAAATTTTGAGAAAGATTTCATATTGTTCTCATTCACCTCAGAATACACAATTGCAGGTGTGTTACTATAGTAAAATGTTGAGAAATGCTCCTTTAAAATATGATATCATGGAGAAGCAAGCATATGCTTTGGTCAAGGCATTGAAAGAATTTTGGGTTTACATCCTACATTCACATACCACAACTTATGTTCCCAGCAACTCAGTAAAGGACATCTTGACACGGCCCGATCCTGAAGGGAAGAGGGGAAAATGGATTGAGGTGTTGTTAGAATATGATCTTGAAATCAAGCCCATGAAGTTGATCAAAGGACAGGGACTTGCTAGACTGATGGCACAAACAAACTGCGAATTCTTGGGAATAAATGTCACTACAGATCTATCAGACCATGCAGTAGAGGAAGAAAAGGTGACTCCACAAATATCTCAGAAGTTTCTTGACTCTGCATGGTATGTAGATATCATTTTTGTGTTGAAAAATCTGCAAGCTCCTCCGGATATCCCCAAAAAGATCTATTGCCACATCCATGCACTGTGGGCTGACAGAATAAATCCCAAAAATATCTATTGCCACATCTCCTTTCCAAATCATTTATCGTACCGAAGCCATATTTACTACTACATTGGGATTGTCGGTGATGAAGTTGTTACAGGATCAAGAAGCAGAAACAAATGCCAGTCGGAGAAGAGATGATGAGCTCATCAACGTAAAACAGACCAGAGAAAAGGTCTTCAATAATGCCCAGCTATGTCAAGACAAGATCAAAGAAGATTTCGACAGACATACCAAGGTAGATGACTTCAAACTAGGAGACTGCGTAAACATGGAAAAATTGATAACCTATGGCTAGGTCCATTCAAAGTCGGAGCTTACCGTGGAAACAACGCCTATTTGTTAGAGGAAATTAATGGATAATTCGCTAAAGGAGGGCATGTGAATGGCAGGTTACTCAAGCATTACATTGTTTGAAAAAATCATCACCCCACAATTCATTGTATATAATCGTTCTACTTTTCCTTTACGCATGACAGATTGGAATAAAGGCAACATAGTTGAAGCCCAAGGTGAAGGACCTGAGCTATGCTGGGCAGATTGAAAGTTTTCAAATAAATATCAGCAAATTCAGATCACATTGACGAATCATAGCCCAATGGGAAGGCACTTAGTCTACAGTTCTTTGCTACCTCATAGGGAGGATAGCATCACCAGTTGGAGCCAATGTTATCACCATAACAATTTTAAAATGGTATCCAAGTGTTGAAATGTTAGCAAAAGGCTATGTCGCTAGGGATATATGATAATTTAGAGGATCGGGCTATACATGGCGACGTATGGATAACTACAGAAAAAGTGTGAAGGTTAAAACTCAATGAACCGTTGATCTTGAAAGCAGCCTGGATCAACGTCTAAGGCGCATATCAGGGATTGAAATAACGTGAAGATTAATAAATCGAGGTCGGGCTGGGGAAAACCATCGTGGTTTAAATCTTGGGCACATGGTGCCCTCAGAGGCACATTGGGGTGAAAAGTGGTCCACCTAAAATCGTTTTCTCCAAACCCCGAAGTCAATAGATACCTATAAAAGGAGGACCCCTGGCATTATTTTATGATATGTTGAAGCATTCAAACGCTCAAAAACTTGGTGCAAAGAATCTATTTGAAACTCAAACTCAAAACTGAACCAGATTCATGTTTCTTTCACCGCTTAATAGGTATTTTTCACCATGGCCGCTAATCCTGTTATCTTATCTGTAAATGAGCAAGACATCTCTTCTAGAGAAGAAGCCCTAATTGATAGAGACTTCAATGTTTTCAACACAGAGATAACAATCTCACCCATTTCTGTGTCCAGATCAAATTTTTTGGACAATGTTGGAACACACATTGCTTTCCTCAAAGTGGCTCAAGTCTCCATCACCCCTTACGTCATAGAAGTAGTTTTTCTTTTCCCCGAATTTGTAAGCTTGTGTGCAGAATGATATTCTCAGGAAGAAAGAGTCATTTTGAATAAATTAGGGTCAAAGGTTTTGTGTGAGGTAGACATTCCATCACTCCGGCACACCCTCAGTATACCAGAGTCCTCCTCCATAGTGTCAGAGCCCTTCGAGGAACAAAAGATGATCACAATTTATAGAGAATGCCCACCAGAAGTAAAAACCCAGTTTCTGCAAACCATCATCAAACATGAACACCATTCAGAGAGTCTGTCATTACCTGCTAGTGTAAGTGTCATGGTCATCAAAGTCTAGTGGGCTTGTTCTCTGTTGAGTCAAATTTTGGGGTTGGATAATGACAATTTTGTGGTAGAAGTCATGTTAGGTTTCCTGTTAACTTTCTTTATGTCAGAGTTTGGTCAGTTAGTCTATGTCGGTTTTGAAAACTTTATTGCCGATAATATACATCAATAGTTGATTAACTTCAATTCACTGAGGCACTTCAGATACTACATGCACTTGTTAAGAATGTTCCTGGAATCTAACAGAACTGAATTTCTTGAGAGTGCATTTATTTCAACCAAGTGTAAAAGAATTACCATGCTTATTTTCATCAATAAGATTATGTCCAGGGTGTACAGCCTTATTTTCGGTTCGGACTTGCTAACGGTCCTGGAAGAGATGAAAAGAAGTTTGCAACCAAATCCAGAGAGCAAGGTAGGAGACTAGATGTTGTTCATACAATCCATTGTTATTTGGGTATATGGATACCAAGAAGGACCTTAGATTTTACCAGTTTTTATGACTCCCAGAATATTTTCTTTGAAGTTCATAAGACAGAGGATCATCTCAGAGACTGAGCATTTTTTGAAAGCACACAAGGCTTCTAATATAAAATTTCCTTTCATAGTAGGTCCCTTGGTGGTGAGGAACAAGTCATGTTTGCCTTAGATTCAATCCAAACTCAATGAATTTGGGTTCACACAGTTGCAAGGAAGAAAATACGACCCACACTAGATCATATCAAAAAGAAGATTGGCAAGCATACAAGGCCCTATGAACACGAATGTGTTGAAGGATTCAATAAGTTGGCCAATCTAGAAACCTGTGTAGATATGGAGGTCACTATGCAGCATGATCAAACAAAACAAATGGAACCATCTTTTCAGCAGTTCCCAACACATAAATATTCTCCTAGGTTGATTATCAAAGATCCTAAAATGAGCGTTTACAATAAGAGGAGCAGTTCAGAGGCCCTGGGCGCCAGTATCCAGCAAGATATTCTCAAGAAAATGAAAATCACATCATCTTCTCAAATAGTTGACCTGGAAGAAGTAGAGCCCAAAGAGAAAACATGCATGGAAATGGTAGAAGGTGTAGCCAAGAACGAAGAAGCAGGTACAGGAAACAGACCACAAACTGAAAACAACACAAAGGTTTTTAGCAACAGGAAACACATATTTGCCCAGATACCTGGGGTAGTTTATCATTCCAAGGAAGATTTAATGAACCAATACACTGTAAAGGGAAGTATGGCCAACAGTGAAATAAGGGACCTTTTACCTGAAGTAGAAAATACTTCCCAGCTTAAAGCTTCCTTACTCTCATTCAGATATGTGGAAAAGAAAATGTTTAACATAGCAGTGGCTGACGATGATAAGGTATCTAAGATCAAAATGCACTATGAAAATATTGGTTCCCTTGACAAAGTAAATTTCCACATAAATGTCAGTGGTATAATATATTCTGATTATATGAGCTTAGGTCTGAGGGTTGCAAGATTGACAACACATGTACTCAAACTAGATGGGCAATTGAAACAAGAAAAGGCATCTAGCAAAGCCTGGATGACATAGGTCAAAAGGATAGAGTATGAAGGTCCTCAAGGGGTGAAAGATTCTCTGGATGAAAAGGATAAGATGATCCAAAACCTAAAGAAAAAGATGAATATGTCACCTACAGACCATCCACAGATAGAAGAACTGACTTCTTTGGAACAGGAGAAGGAAACATTCAGACAAGAGGCACTCAATTACAAATATAAAGTGTCGCAGTTGGAAAAAGAGAAAGAGAATTGGTCACAAGCACAGGCAGCGACATCAAATATGGTTGTCATTGTATCGGCTAATACAGAGGCTAGATCTAGAACTAAGGTGTTGGTCCACGCTATGTCCCAGGTAAGCATCAAAACAGAGGAGATCAAAGGTCTCAATGAGGTTATAGAAAGGTTGGAATGAGAGATGAAGGTGAAAGATGAGAAAATGGCTCAACTTCACATAGATAATCAAGATTTGCAAGAGAGAGTGAGCAAGATGAAAACCAGGTTAAAGGGAAAAACGTTATTGCAGGGAGCCAAACATGTCATACAAGATGTTATTGCTATAGAGGCTTCTAAATTCAGGGTTTATCTAAATTTCATAAATGACAAAAAAAACATGGATGCTATAGCTCGAAGCAGGTGTGATTTTTTTAATGAGGTGTTAGCCAAGAAGCCCTCAGAATGGGCCCAAAATGCTATTGAATTGCTAAATTATGTGCCAACTGTCGATCTTCAAACTATCAGAGTAAAGGAAAGGACTGTGTTTATCATTTCAGCCAGGAGAATCATCGCCAAGCATAACCTGCTCAGATCGGTCCAAAACAAAGCTATGCAGATGGAGCACAACATACAAGAGTTTAAAGATGTGTTTGAACAATTGTTTATCAAAGGCCTCCCATCATTTTGGGATGGAAAAGGTTCATTATACAATCAAGAAGATTACAATTCTCTTCTCATGCAATGCATAATGGACCATTCTAAATTTGAAGCTATAGAAGAAAGTTTGAAAGGCCCAAGCCTGGCAGAGTATTTGGCTACAGACTTTGAAATTTTGAATAAGTTCAAAATAGTGAAAGTTGGCATGTCGACTATGTAATATGCCACATGCATTGACTTGGATATTTTGATTAAAGAGATGATGGATTACGAAGTCCCCTATGATTTGCAATGGAAGGAAATAGTGCAGCTAGGTAAGACAAAGTGCAATGTCCCCAAAGACAGTAAATGATCCCCAGGTGTCATCAAATTTGCAAATCCAACAGAATACTAGAGTGAGAAGATGGAGGGAAAGAAGTTGAATAGTCAGAGAAATTGCCCATAATATTGAAACGTTTTTTGTCAATTATTGTAAATCGTTTTGTATACTGAAACTATCAGTCAAAACTGTTTTGGAAGATGAAATGATTCATTTTCATTCATTTTGATCAAATTGTATAAGCAAGAGCATAAGTGCAAGAGCACCTTTGGTTGTATCAAACTCTATTTTGTAAATTTTCTGAATTTGAATTGAATATAAATGCAAAATATTTTGAAGTCTCTATGAAAAGATTCTAAAGGGTGGTGATATGAGCTTTGTTTGCTTTCATTGTATGTATTTCCCGTGACATGTTAATTCATTTACATTTTCTTTTCTTTAAATTGGAGAGTTTAAGGCCCATAATTCATCTTGTGATGTTCTTGGCTTAAGCAATTTAAATTGTGTGATTGTCTTATTAACTGATTCAGAATTCATTTCAGTAATGCTTTGATGCAGTTATTTGTTCTCTTTATCTTCATACACTCTATTTAAATTTAATAATAACTCAGATTCATCACCTCGTTTAGCCTTTATCCTATGGAGAGTTCTATTGGAAGATGCATTGTTTTCGTTCGCTTTCAAAATTTTGACTCCATAGCCATGTGTGTTCCTCCCCTTCCTTGCCAAATTTTTTTTAAAAAACCCCCAAAACAAACCAAGTCTAGCCACCAATTCCTAAAGAAATATCAAGTGACACAAGAGATCCCTCTCCGAGTTGAGCAGGCTAGTGCCTCAGCTCTAAAGCTGGTTGAAACAATTACCTCTGTCATTATTTTATTAGCCAAAACAAATTTGCAGAGTGCTAACACATTCTACTGGAGGGTAAAACGTGAAATGAAACTCGGAGGGTAAAACCATTTGAAGAGACACAGATCATTTGTGAATCCCTAAACACACACACACACACACACACAACATTAGTTTAATTGTTGTGACTCATAGGTGGTGACAAAAAGCATTCAACATGCATTATTCTTCTGATAATACGTGCAATATTAACACATCATCGTCACAACATTACAAGAAATTGAATCAATGGAAATGGTAATCAAGCAAGCTTTACACTTCAAAAACAAGAGACGAAACCTATAAAGAAGAAAAAGAGAAGAGAAAACAATTTTTTTCTTTGAAGCAGTAAGCTTTGTATGGTTACCATTACTATTGATTCAATGTTTTGTGGGACCCTACAGGTGTGTCTTTGGATGTCTTGGTCCTTGTTAAGTCATAAGTTTCCTAGCTAACATTGTCTTGTGAGTTGTTAGTACTAGTAGATATTTATCATGAAAACCACTTATGTGACTCCTATTATAAACTCTTTTTTCAATTAAAAAAAGGTATAAAAAGGGAGAGAAAGTATTTTGTACTCAAAATTTTTATTAAAAACAAGTTATAAATAGAAATATTTTATTGTTGTTTTTTATTCATATTTATATAAATATTTCATAACCCTTTTTTTCATTTAAAAAAGATGTAAGAGAAAGAGTCAAAATATTTTATATTCCAAAAAATTATTATTTTTTTTTTATAAATAGAGATATTATAAAGAGGGGAGAGTTAAAGTAAGCAATTAAGCATACTCACCTTATAAACAATTAATTGAGAACATTTTATAATATAAAATTATATATATAATCAAAATACTAAATATAAAT
>SNQJ01S0002886.1:37785-73608 GCA_010110895.2 Picea sitchensis | reverse complement strand
TGAGTTGTGTTAGAGTCTTAGGATTGTGTTTTGTATTTGTAAAATGCACCATGTGAAACTCTTACATCAAATCCATACATTGTCATTGACCTATTGAAATAAGTATTATCAAATAGTTGTTGTACCACCCGAGCACATATTTCAGTTTAGACACATTTTCTTTGAGTATTTTTTCATCTTCTATATTGCATTATTTATTTTATATGTAAGCTTGTAACCTTGAATGGGACTATTTTAGTGCACAATGAATTCCATATGGTTAATGATTATATTTGAATCTCTCACTACAACCAATGATTGAGCACATGAACCTTTAGAAATTTTCAATCAAAAGAAGTTATTAATATAAATAATAATTAATGTCAATGTTTTCTATTGAAAGTTATTAATATGGTAATATTAATATTAAAATTGCAACCTAATTTTTTATTTTTTTAAATAATAATTGCCTCGCAATTTAACAACAATAATATACCTGCGAAGGATGTGCAATAAAAACAATGAGATGTTGTCGTTGCAAGTGCGACGACAACAAAAATGTTGCGACGCATTTGCTATATAAACAACAAAATATTGACATACCTGCGACGGATGTGCAATAAAAACAATGAAATGTTGTCGTCGCAAGTGCGACGACAACAAAAATGTTGCGACACATTTGCTATATAAACAACAAAATGTTGACATTCCTACGACGGATGTGCAATAAAACCAATGCAATTTTGTCGTCGCAAGGGCGAGGACAACAAAATTGTTGCGACACATTTGCTATATAAACAATGAAATGTTGACATACCTGTGACGGATGTGCAATAAAAACAATGCGATGTTGTCATCGCAAGGGAAACGACAACAAAATTGTTGCGACACATTTTCTATATAAACAACGAAAAATTTCATCGCAATGTTGGTTTCACTTAGATTGCCTATATTGTCGTATTGGCGACGATATTTATTTTTCTTTCGTAATTGTGAAAAGTTCCCTAAGGTCATCGCGCTTGTGAAAACAATTCAAGTTCATCAAAATTTCCATGTCCTATGATACGAAATTTAAGGGACTCAATATTTGTCGCAATATCCATGACATAATGTCGCAAGAGCGTCGACATAGTTGTCGCAAAATGACCCAAATTTGCTAGTGAGACTTACTAAAAATGGTGGAGGATACAAGAATTTCAAGATGCATCCCTCAGAGTCTCAACTAAACCTTCTTCTCTCTTAACCCAAAAAAGGATAACCCAGATACTCTGGATGAATTCATACCAATCTCTCTTTGCAACTGTGCCTATAAAATTGTCTCAAAAGTTATTGCCAGACGACTCAAAAAAATTATTTCCAAGAACATTTCAGAACAACAGTTTGGTTTTCTAGAAGGAAGAAAGATTCATGAAGCCATAGGAATTTCACAAGAAGGACTACATTGCATGAAGATAAGAAAACTTAAAGGGTCAGCGTTAAAAATAGATCTCTCAAAAGCCTATGACAGAGCAAGTTGGTTGTATATTCAGTTATTACTTACTCATATGGGGTTTGAAGTTCCCTTTATCACTTGGATCATGAGTTGTCTTACCACAACATCCTTTGCAGTCCTAATCAATGGCTTGGATTCACCCTTATTTAACCCAAAACGAGGGCTCAGGCAAGGTTGTCCCCTTCCTTCTAGTAGTAGAAGGTCTCAGCAGGGTTCTTACACAGGCAAATATTGAAGGAGTTTTCTCAGGTATCAAGATAACACCTGCTTTGTCTCTTACACATCTAGTCTTTGTAGATGATGTCTTACTTTTTAGTGGAGAGTCTAGAAGGGAAGCAGAAATGTTAAGTAGCATCCTTTCTCTTTTTTCCAAAGCAATGGGAACGCAAATAAATGACAGAAAATCGTCGCTCACTACTTTCCTCCTTTTAGATGAAGATGAGCAAGAACACCTCTCCCTTTTCCCGTTCGAAAGAAAGAAGTTAGATGATGGACTAAAATACTTGAATTTTAATTTAAAACCCAATGATTACAGAAAAGAAGATTGGAAGTGGCTCTTGAAGAAATTAGACAAAAGGCTAAATGCTTGGAGTCATCGGTGGCTATCACAAGTAGGGAGACTAGTGCAGATAAAGTCAGTTTTGGAAGCAATCCCCATTTATTGGATGTCACTCTCTTGGATTCATAAAGGAATTATGGAAGTAGCAAGGAAAATCTCCTCAAAATTTCTCTGGAGTGGAAAAAAGGAGGCCCATGTAATTCCCTGGGTTCAATGGGAGAGAATATCGATCCCAAAGGCTTTGGGGGGATGGGGACTAAAAAACATCTTTCTTTTCTCCAAATCACTGGCAGCTAAGGGAGGGTGGAGACTTATAAACTCCTCTAGTCTTTGGACTAAGGTCAGCATCCATAAATATATTGCACAAGTACCTCTCGAGACATGGATAAGAAGTGAACAAAATACCAAAAAAAGGGGCCTCGGTGATCTGGAAATCCATCCTAAGTGCCTTCCCGCACATTGAAAACAGTTTAGCTTGGAAAATTGGGAATGGAAACTTCTTCATATAAGGGACGGACCCCCATCTAGGAAGCGAAATAAATCACATACTCACTAAGAATTTAATTCAGATTTTACACTCTTTGGGTTTTATTTTCCTAATCTCCCTGGCGGACCCCAACCGCTCTACCCTTTGGTCATAGGGTTGGAAGGACCCACATTATCTAGACCTCAATGAAGATGAAAAGAGCGAACCGGGAAGACATATTTTTTTCCTAAAGTTGTCATAGACCAGACTTACAGATAATGAGGATGTTTTGATTTGGGATCCAACCCCTTTTGGGATCTACTCTCCCAAACTCGGCTACCTTAAATCTAACAATGATCATAGTTCCTAGGAGTTTGTCTGGTGGTGGAGGAAATTTTGAAAAGTCAAAATCCCGACAAAAACTATACTTTTTATGTGGAATGTCCTTCAAAATAAGGTCCCAACCTGGGACAACCTTCAGAAGAGGAACTTTGTTGGTCCCAATTGGTGCTCTCTATGCAATTCTGAAGGTGAATCTTCCTTATATCTCTTTTTAAATTGTAGATTCATCCTCAAAGATTGGAAGGAAATTTCTAGACTGTTAAGTCTACATTGCATTGGGGAAGGAAGAGATTTGGAACACTCTTGGCATACTTGGTGGAAAAAGAGAGACTACAAGCATTTAAGAGCTCTTCCCCTCTTAGTTATTTGGGGCGTTTGGCTTGCCCGGAACTCTTTCATTTTCAAGGGAATTATTCCTTCCTTTGTTTTTACTGCTACGAATAGTGTCACTCTGTTGCCAATGTTCCTCTCACAGAGCTCTAGCCCTTCCTCTAGAAAACCTCAAGAAGTAGTGATCAACAACACCTCTTCGTGGGGTTTCTTTGATGGAGCTTCCCAACAAAATATCTGTGGAGGTGGAGGACTCCTTTACCTCTCACATTCACACTATTTCACCTTGACTTTTGGCATTGGTCCAGGAACAAATAACTTTGCTGAAATTTTGAGTCTCAAACTACTCATTGTATTTGCTATTGAAAAAGGTTTTCGGACTCTAAAAGTTTATGGGGACTCTTTAAATGTCATAAACTAGATAAAACGCACACAGAGATGTTTAAACACAAGACTTGCTACATTGGTGGAAAACATACATCGTTTGAAGACTCACTTATTTTCCAATATGTCTACAGGGAAAATAATAAAGAAGCGGACCAGAGGTCGAAAGAGGGGATTAACATGGCTATGGGCCAGTGGAAAATAACTAAGTACCAAAATAATCAAGAAAATGAATATATGCATAGGACTTTTTTGGATTAAACAATTAGTACAATTTGGATGAACAGCTTTATAAAGAACAAGATACTTTTTGCGGATTCCATTGATCAGCAACATTTTTGTAAATATATATCATGAACACTACATGCAGAAAGCACTAAGAAGATTAACTGAAGCTTATTCAGCAGAACCATATCCAACATTTTTGCGGCTTTAACAATCTACAGAAGCATTCTTGAAATGCATTAGATACAGATTTCAATGTAATAGAATACACCAATGGGGTGTATATGAAAAATGTAATTTTGTTCATAAAGTAATAAAATTACACTTTTTTTCCAAGGCAAAAAAAACAAGAAGGGTGTAAGAAATTCAGTTAAATTATTAAAATCAAATTACAATGGGGATTAAAATTTTAAAAGGGAAATGATTGTTTTATCTACATATGCTAATTTAATTTTTAATTAAAAAGAAAAAGGGGTAAATGGTTGTTTTCTACACTTGCTAATTTGACTTTTAGTCAAAAAGGGAAAAGAGGGAAACTTAAAAGAAATAGGAAACTAAAGGAAAAAGGGGAAACATAAAGAAAAAGGGAAACGTAAGGAAAAAGATGAATGTCTAACTTAGTAAGGAATCTTGCCTTTAAGAACTTTCTAATTATGAACTCAACTAGGAATTTAGTAAAGCCGTAAGTCATTTAAGATGTGTAAGGGAATATTGGGACACCAAGGAGCGTTTTTAGGAATGATTTTAGGTGGGTGAGGGAAATAGGAATAATTAAATAATTAATGAAATTAATTTTTGGTGCAACTAGGGAGATGGGTGACATGTGTATGGGGGAGGTTTTTTCTGATTAAAATAATGAAAAAGAAATTAAATGAGAATTTGAGAAAGAAATCACTTAACAAATCTATAAAAAGGATGGAGTAGGAGGAGTATGGAGCTGATCTTGATGTGTAACATTACGCTGCTGAATTTTTGTCTTGACTGAGCTTCACTTGGGGAGTTGGGATACTCAGCTCGGGTAACAAGTGGTAGATTGACCTTGCGAGGCGATATGGGTGCTATTTATTCTCTGGTATAGTATGCGTGGCCCCTTTGCGAATCAAGGGGCTCATGGGGAAGAAGAGTACCCCCAGCGTTGCCTAGGAGGTATCAGTGAGGCCTCATCGATCGGCGAACGAAAGCTGGACAGAGTGCGTGCAGGACAGAAACTACTGATCATTCGCATTTGGCTAAGGTACGCTGGTTAAATTGTTGTTTGTAAAGAATTTAAATTTACACACATTATATTTCTCTGTTTAAGATTTCATTGCCCTGCGTTGTCTTGCACCTGCTTTCCTACGGTATTGTAATCCCCTGGCTTGTTGTTTTCTGAATGGACTTCCTTGGTAGAAACCAACCCTGATTGCTATGACCTTTCTGTGTTTGTTTTATTGATTATTATGAAGAAATTTTTGTTTTTCCCTTATCCCTTTAGTCATTAGTTTCTTCCTAAGAAGTCGGCCAAGAGTTGAATCGACGGTTGTCACTTCGGTGTTTAAATACCTATATATTAAAATGCCTTGTTTTTCTATGCATGGATGATGAGTGGAGGATAAGTTTTTCCCAGCCATTTATCCTTTACTTATCTTGGCGTTTTCCCTTCTGATTGATCTCTTGTCCTTGCGCCCTCCTTGTGAATGATAATCCTTGTGTTGATTGATTCATTTCTGAATGATTGGTCCTTGTGCCTTCTTGTGTTGAGTATCTCTGCATTTTTGTGTGATTATCTCCATGCTTTATCTCTGCGATTTCTTAGTATAACCTCTGCGATTTTAATAATGAATCCCAGTACTTGGATTGGTCTTGATAGTGTTTTGTTTTTAGATGTAGTGACTGCTATGGTAATGTATAGTGACTATGTTTTACATATGTTATATTAACTATGTTTTACATATGTTATTGACTGTGTTTTACCTATGTTTAATGATAGCGTTTGACAATTATCATAATTATATTTGACATCTATTTTTAATTATATGTGAATTTCGATAGCGATGTATCTATAAGTATATATACACAACAATTTCTATATATGTAATTATAGACAACGATATCTTCATAACCGCGATATTATACCCATCTTGTGACTATGAATTGATTCTTCGTAACAACACTTTTATACCTATCTTGTGACTGTGAGTTTAGGATATGTTTTATATAATGGAATGACTGAGAATGTATAGATGCGCTAGGTCTGTGCAATGTTGTGATTGTGACTGTGTAAGTGATGTTGTGTATGATGTGTATGACAGCGTTTTTCCCTTTGTTAATATTGATTTCCCAGTGTTTAAAAAGGGTAAAACATTTGCGTTTGGAAGGCACACTACCCTCTGTGTTTTGGATAGCAATAGCATGGACAACAAATTTATGATATGTTACAGTAATTGATAGTGAATTTATTTTTATTTCCAGTGATTCTATCAATGCTAATTTTATTACCAATTCTACTTATATCATCACGATTTTGGACACCAACTCTGCATTTTGGATAGCAATAGCATGGGCAATGAATTTATGATATGTTTATAGTAATTGACAACGAATTTATTACTTCCAGTGACTCTATCAATGTTAATTTTATTATCAATGTTATTTCTATCATCATGATTTCGGACAGTGATTTGGACGGCGATCTGTATGGACATATATATTTATTAACACATATATTTAATTGAAGGTATATTTATTGGGACATATATGTATATATATGCTGACAGTGATCCTGTGTATCATGTGTTATAGACAGTGAGTTCATCTATGATATGCATCAATTACTTCATTACATAGACAATTTTTATTTAACCGTGTTTTGCAATTGAACGACCTGGTTTATATTTGCTCCAAGGTTAAGAGCGTGAATGTGACGCAGATCCCCAACCCTCGAGCCGAGATCCGCACAGGATCGTTCTAATCTCCTTGAGCTAAAGCGGCTCCTTTGGTTCCTCGCTGAAACCTTCAACGAATCCGATCCACAGGTCCTTCGGAAACCCCACATGTGCGAACGAGCACTAGGCGCAAGCTTCACCCTCACACAACCACAATTGGGCCTTGGTGCAAGCGCCTTTCACAACTCGCAACTCGTGAGTTCGTGGATCGAATCTCTTGACTCCTTTTTCTCCAAACCTTCGATACCCAAGATTGCGATACGGGTATATCTCCTCCTGTTAGTGCCCTCTACATATAACCATAGGCTAGGGATAACTACCAGCACATCTTCACTACTCGCGACTTCACGAGTTGGAGTGTCGAGCCTCTGTGCTCCTCCTTTTTGAATCTCTGAAGTGCAATAAGTCAACAGGATGTTGAATCCTTCCCAGGCAATGAGTGTCTACCTGTCAACCATGCGGTCCCCACATTATGGACGTGCCAAGTGTTTGCCCAAGACCTAGCCCTCGGCACTTTGCGACTTCTACAGTTGAAAGTGATTCCTTCAACCTCCGAACCCCTGATACACGATATAGCGAAGGTTCTGATCCAATGGTATTCCCGTTACCTGGATCCAATGACTGTCTCTCCCACTCGCTACTCGGAGCTTCGTGAAATAAAGAGTTTGGTCTGTCCTCTCCAAAATCCTAAACCCCGAATCCACGAGATAATCCAATGGCATGGATTGAGACAAGATCAATGGCTCACATTGAGCCTCAAATATTTGGTGATGGGTTTCACTGGCCTCTAACCACCCTGCAAATCTGCAAGATCTAACGGCTATCGGCTATTCAGAACTTCCTTCGTGAAGTGTCTTCACCATCCATTTCAGTTGCTCTTCATCTACACACCCTCCCAGAGATTAAACTCTGTGCGACTTTGTCCAGATCCGACAGTTGTTGGCTATCCGTGCAAGATATGACGGCCCAGATCTCTTTCTCTTTCACTGCGCTTTCCTGCCTGCACCTGGATCTAAACTTCAACAATCCAGATCTTTCTTCCAGCACCGATCCTACGGTAGTTGTAGCTCCCTCCTGAGCTTCCGATTCTTCCTTCTCCTTGGAATAGTTATGAAGTATCAAAGGTCTCGGCCTTTGCTTCCTCTTGCGAGCCTACAACCTTGGTCTCGCCTGCGTTCTTGGGACGCTCCTCCTCTTGAGTTTCAGGACTGTGAAACCTTGAAAGGTTTCCCTGACTTCTGCACTCCTTGCAGTTATCTCTCTATGTGAAAAGGCATTGTTCCTCCTGAACTTTGTCAACGCTGAACCTCAAAGAGGTTCTCGACGTTTGCACTCCTTGCAGAGTCTCTGCACACAAAGGTGTTATCTGTCCTAAGATTTTATGTGCTCTGCTCCTACACTTGACAAGCCTTCAGATGGTTGTCTCTCAACACTTTAATCAAGTGTTGGCCTGGTGCACTCCTTATACAGGTCTTTATCCTCTTGAGCATCAATTGGTCAGACCTCAATGGTCTCTGCCCCTTTCTCTCCTTGAAGGGATGGAAATTCCCTCTAGCAACTTCCTTCTCAAGAATTCCTTGTTGAGCCTACAGGGTGTTCAGTAACCCTGTGAAGGTCTTCCCTTGACACTTCTCTTCTCTCTGAACTCAGACAAGAGTTCCTTCTGTGCCCTCCTGCACCAACTCAATGCCCACCTGGCAGAGTTTCCAGAGTCCTTGGTGATTTTGTCTTCTCAATGAACTCGAAAGAGAGTTCTTCTCCTAATGCATCCTTTGCATTCACTCGATGCCCTCTTGGAAAAGCCTTACAGAATTCTCAGAAATTTTTTCTATCCTCTGTGCCCTCCTCTGCACAGTCTTACCTCCAAGGTGTTCAACAACTTTGAGGATTCTCCCTGAGTCAGTGACTTCCTTTGGTGCACCCTCCTGGCACGTCTTTGTCTGAAATTCCATAGAATTTAGAAGTGCACTCCTTGCACTGGCTTACAAAACCCTCAGTGTTTTTTCATGCACTCTTTGCATGAAACCACAAAGAACCCAGACCTGGAATCAAAGAACTCATAGATAGGAAAATATGCCTATCACCTGCAGATGCACACCTAACATACGTCTACAGCATATCATAAACACATGAATACATTCATTCATGAACTCATAACCACATGAACAACAACATGCAGGAAAAACTGTTATGTTTGTATTAATCTGAAAATGCCTCTTTACAATGTGCTTGATCTCAGACTGCAACAGAGTCTCAGCTCTCCTCTCTTCTCTATCTGTGCTAATTTACTAACTCTACAGATACCAAGGATCTTTTACATGAGGGGGCTCTTTGAGCTCTTCCCTCCAAGCTACCTACTCTATTCAATTACATTGAATATCATTGAATGGGTTGTCTAGTCTGAATCGGATCTAGATCCCAGCCTTACAACCTATTTAAGATGATCTTTAACTAATGCCTACTCAAAGGAACAGTTTTGGCTCTTAGGAATTACAATCATTAATTACATTAATTCAAATTCAAAATATGAAAGTGAGAGGGTTGAGCCTCTCTCCCATTGAATGTGTGCTTTAATGTGCCTAGTTGGCTGGCACGTTGTTGGCTTGGAGCAATGCTCCTGCATCATACTCCTCTGCTATGAAAAATTCATGAGCTCCTACTCATGAGCTTCCCAGAATGGTTGTTGAAATCCTCCTGGATCCCAAACAGTTCTCTGGAGCTGTCCATCTTCTCCTCTACTTTATTGCTGCTACTGCTTCTTTTTCCCTGCTACTCTTGCAGGTTCTCCTCTGCTCAGCTTCTCCTCACTGGTAGTTTCTACTGCTGACCTTGACATTAGCCTTATGATCTCTTTGATCTCCTCATCCAGCTGCTCCAATGGCTGGATCTTATTTTGCAGCCTGCTCCACTGCATTTATATCTTCTCAAGGGGCAGATCTACATGATCCCCCATGTTGCTTTCCTCTGTGGCTTCAACTTGCCACCCCGCTACAAAGTTCAACTCTGCAGTCTCCTCACTGAACTATTGTTCAGCTTCTCCCTGTGGCAGTTCTGTTGTTGCCATTTTTATTGTTGGCATGTCTCCAGCTTCCTCCATCTACTCCTTGAACTGGAATTTCCCTTCACCCGCTGCTGCATGCCTCAGCATTGCAGTCATCATTTTTTGTTCAGCTCCCTGGCTGAAATTTCTGAGCGATTCCTTAGAATTCCCCTCTGTTATCATCTACGTGACTTTTTGCTCTTGGAAGTCATCTACTGGCTCTGGGTTGTTTAGCCAATCCTCCAGCATTTCCAACTCCTTCTCCCATGGATTGAACATCTTATCTCCATGTTCTTCTTATGTTGTCAGCTTCAGTGCTGCAGCTGTCTCCCTTTCAGCTTCCTAGCTGAAACTATCAAGCCATTCCTCAAAATGATCTTTTCCTTCTTCTTGGGTAGCCTCTAACATCTTCTTTGATTCTTCTCCCATGAGAGTCTCTGTTGGTTGTCCTTATGTTGTTGTTCCCTCTACAACACATGATCTGACTTCAACTGATCTAAGTGGTAGGAATATCTCAATTCCTCCAATCATCAAAATTCTCTTATGATCTTCTTTCTCCATCAGCTCTCCTCGCTGATATGAACTCACTTCTGAGTTTATCTGCTCTGTCATCTCCTCTTGTTGATCTGAACTCACTTCTGAGTTCATGAGACTTTCAGATAGTCTCATCTGCTCTCCCTTGCCCACCTGGAAATATGGGATTTCTTCTCTGCCCTCCTGGTAGTCTATGAGATCCTCCAGTGATCTCATTTCATGGCCCTTCTGGAAACTTGAACTTTCATCACTGCCTTCCTGGAAGTTCACAAGATCTTCCAATGATATCTTCTCCTCATCATCACTGATATTTCTCCCAGCTTCTGGTTCGCAGGCATGAACCATCTCCTCTTCATCTCTGAGGCTTTCCACATACCTCAGCCATCCTCTCAGTAGCCTTTGTTGTCTTCTGGCCAACAATTTCTTGACTAGCCACTTCACCTTTCTCTTCATGGGCCATTCATATACCCAATGTGCCTTTGCATCATGTTTCATCCGCAGTGCAAGCTCTTCCATCCTCGCTCTTATCTCAGGGAGTTATTTATCCATCATTGCTTTACTCATTTTCTGTTGGTGGTTCTTCTTTCCACCGCTTCCATGGCCTTCAATAGCCATCTTCTTGTTCATGTCTTCCCTCTTGGCAAACTTATTACTGTCACTCTGCAACCATGAGTGCTTCCAGCTTTCCCTATAGTCCACCTGATTGTCTTTTGACTGCTGCGCTCCTGCAACAATCTCTACAAAGATTCAACACTCTATCTCCTTCTCTTCTGCCTTGTTCTACCTGCAGTATACAGACAAAAATCAGGCTCTGATACCACAACTGACGCAGATCCCCAACCCTCGAGCCGATATCCGCACAAGATCATTCTAATCTCCTTGTGTTGAAGCAACTCCTTTGGTTCCTCACTGAAACCTTCAATGAATCCGATCCATGGGTCCTTCGGAAACCCCACCTGTGAAAATGAGCACTAGGCGCGAGCTTCACCCTCACACGACCACAATTGGGCCTTGGCACAAGCACCTTTCACAACTCACAACTTGCGAGTTAGTGGGTCGAAGCTCTCGACTCCTCTTTCTCCAAACCTCTGATACCCAAGATTGTGATACGGGTATAGCTCCTCCTATTAGTTCCCTCTTCATATAACCGTAGGCTAGGGCTAACTGCTAGCACCTCTTTGCTACTCGCGACTTCGTGAGTTGGAGTGTTGAGCCTCCTTGCTCCTCCTTTGCGAATTTCTGAAGTGCAATAAGTCAACAAGATGTTGACTCCTTCCCAGGCAATGAGTGTCCACCTGTCAACCACGCGGTCCCCACCTGATGGATGCGCCATGTGTTCGCCCAAGACCTAGCCCTCGGCACTTTGTGACTTCTATAGTTGAAAGTGATTCCTCCAACCTCCGAACCCCTGATACACAATATAGCGAAGGTTCTGATCCAACGGTCTTCCCATGACCTAGATCCAACGGTTGTCTCTGCTCCTCGCTACTCAAAGCTTCGTGAAATCAAGAGTTTGGTATGCCCTCTCCAAACTCCCGAACCCCGAATCCATGAGATAATCCAACGGCGTGGATTGAAATGAGATCAATGGCTCACATTGACCCTCGAATCTTGGGTGATGGGTTTCACCGGCCTCAAACCACCCTGCAACTCTGCAAGATCCAATGGCTATCGGCTATTCGGCACTTCCTTCATGAAGTGTCTCCACCATGCATTTCAGCTAATCTTCATCTGTGCACCCTCCCAGAGATTAAACTCTATGTGACTTTCTCTGGATCTGATGTTTGTCGTCTATCCGAGCAAGATCTGACGGCCCAGATCTCTTTCTCTTCCACTACACTTTCCTGCCTGCACCTGGACGTAAACTTCAACGATCCAGATCTTTCTTCCAGCATCGATCCTACGGTAGCTCTAGCTTCCTCCTGAGCTTCCACTTCTTCCTTCTCCTTGGAATATTTTTGAAGTATCAAAGGTCTCGTCCTTTTCTTCCTCTTGCGAGCCTGCAACCGTGGTCTCACCTACGATCTTGGGATGCTCCTCCTCCTGAGTTTTGGGATTGTGAAACCTTGAAAGGTTTCCCCGACTTCTACACTCCTTGCAGCTATCACTCTGTCTACAAAGGAATTGTTCCTCCTGAGCTTTGTCAACGCTGAACCTCGAAGAGGTTCTCAACCTCTGCACTCCTTTCAGAGTCTCTGCACACAAAGGTGCTATCTATCCTGAGCTTTTATGTGCTCTGCTCCTATGCTTGACAAGCCTTCAGACGGCTGTCTCTCAACACTTTACTCAGGTGTTGGCCTGGTGCACTCCTTATAAAGGTATTTATCCTCTTGAGCATCAATTGCTCAGAACTCAATGGTCTCTTCCCCTTTCTCTCCTTGAAGGGATGGAAATTCCATGTGGCAACTTCCTACTCAAGCATTCCTTGTTGAGCCTGCAGGGTGTTCAGTAACCCTGAGAAGGTCTTCCCTTGACACCTCTCTTCTCTCTGAACTCAGACAAAAGTTCCTTTTGTGCCCTCCTACACCAACTCAATGCCCACCTGGCATAGTTTCCAGAGTCCTTGGTGATTTTGTCTTTTCAACGAACTCGAAATAGAGTTCTTCTCCTAATGCATCCTTTGCATTTGCTCGATGCCCTCTTGGCAGAGCCTTACAGAATTCTCAGAATTTTTGTCTATCCTCTGTGCCCTCCTCTGCACAGTCTTACCTCCAAGGTGTTCAACAACCTTGAGGATTCTCCCCGAGTCAGTGACTTCCTCTGGTGTGCCCTCCTGGCACATCTTTTTCTGAAATTCCACAAAATTCAGAAGTGCACTCCTTGCACTGGCTTACAGAACTCACAGTGTTCTATCATGCACTCTTTGCATGAAACCACAAAGAACCCAGACCTGGAATCAAAGAACTCACAGATAGGAAAATCTGCCTATCACCTGTAGATGCACACCTAACATACATCTACAGCATATCATAAACACATGAGGACATTCATTCATGAACTCATAACCACATGAACAACAACATGCAGGAAAAACTACTCTGTTTGTATTAATCTGAAAATGCCTCTTTACAATGTGTTTGAGCTCGGACTGCAACAGAGTCTCGGATCTCCTCTCTTCTCTATCTGCACTAATTTACTAACTCTACAGATACCAAGGATATTTTACATGAGGGGGCTCTTTGAGCTCTTCCCTCTAAGCTACCTACTATATTCAATTACATTGAATTACATTGAATGGGTTGTCTAGTCGGAATCGGATCTAGATCCCAGCCTTACAACCTATTTAAGGCGATCTTTAACTAATGCCTGCTCAAAGGCATAGTTTTGGCTCTTCGGCCTTACAATCATTAATTACATTAATTCAAATTCAAAATATGAAAGTGAGAGGGTTGCGCCTCTCTCCCATTTAATGTGCACTTTAATGTGCCTGGCTGGCTGGCGCGTTGCTAGCTTGGAGCGATGCTCCTGCATCAGAATGTCTACCAGAACTTAAATATTAAAGAAAACTGAAATTTGGACTGGTATATTGTCAAGTCTTTTGGTCACAAGGTTGGACTTATAATTAGTTAAATTGTGATGCATGGATAGGAGTGTATTCAAAGATGCATATGGATGCTCAGGGAAATAACTTTTTACATATTCCTTTGGGTATTTTTATTGATGAACTTTCAGCTTTATCGAGAATTTCATTCGGACTCATCCAGAACTTTGAAATGAGAGATTTTTTCTTGGAAATTTTATATTTACATAATTTTAAACAGAATCCTGTCATTTCGCAGTGTTGTGCAGCTTAATGTGCAGCTTAGTGTGTGGAACACAACACTAACCAACCGTTGTGATAACGACATAAAAACAATGGAGATGACAGTTGGATATGGAATTATTGGTTCCCTCTCCTACATCAATTTCTATGAATGCACTTTATGTTTTTCCGAAGGCTTCACATTAACTTTATAAACTATGGCGTTAAAAGTTTTCAAGAGAGATGGAATGAATGTGAATGCAAAGCATAGCCTCATAGAAACTGTATTATCAAGATTTACATAAAATTGTTGGGTCTAAGCAAAGTAATATAGCCACTACTTCTAACGTTAATTGGTCGAGATATTGAAGTGTTCAATTTTATACAATTAGCAAAATACTTATATGGCTAGAGTTCTAGTGAGATAAGAAAGCAATTACTTCTTTTAGAGAATTGTTGAGATATTGAAAATTTAATACTTTTAATCAAGGTTGGTCTAGTAGTTAAATTGATGGACTAGTCCTAGCTGGCATCAGTGGAGTCTATCATTTTAGCAAACGTCCTTAGAGTGAAACAATGTGTAAGTGTCATGAGATGTTAATTGAGTTTCATGTTGATAATGTCAATTGAAGAACTATGGTTGGAAGATTCCACAGACATTATTTGCAACCTTATAATGATGTTGGATTTGTAGTAGAACCTTCAGCCGCGCCTTGAAATTGATGATGAAGAATGTTTATTACATGACTAAATTTTACTGCGCCTTTTAAATGAAGTTGATGTACGATTGTTTGAGCACACAGATTTTCTTGCGCCATTGAAGAAACGTTAATGTGTGACTAAACACATAAATATATTACCTGCGCCTTGGATTTTGCTGTGAATAATAGTTGGATTTTTGCACGCACTGAATTTTGATGAGGCATGAATAATTAGGTGATTAATTTCAACGCACGCCTTGAATGATGTATGGTATAAGGTTTAGATTTATTTTTCTCACGCGCAATGAAAATTTAGGTAATGAATGATCATTGGGATAATTCTTCTTGCATGAAATGAAAGGTCAGTGTGATGAGTGGTTGATGGTTATTTACTTCTTGGACAAAAAAAAAAAAATTGCACTTGCTTGCATTGCTTGTAGTCATAACGACGGGGTCATTACATATGGTATCTGAGTGGGTTCAACCCTGCAACTATGGATCACCAAGATTTCCACTGCAATAAACCCTTGGGTAATAATATAGCACTAAGTAAAACTTTAACGTGCCCATGTGGTGATCTCGATGAGAGGACACCACAAAGGTTTTCAACGGGTGTCGTGGAAGGAGGTGTGACGCCTCCAGAGGTGCCCGCACCCTTGGAGTCTAAACCCCAAGGGGAAGAACAAGTCCTTGGGTTGGATTCGTTTGTTGTAAGGGATGGTGATGGTCTAACAAGGTCCTTCTAGAGATTGTTAGCGACCTTGATTAACCATATGTACTAAGATGAGGTTGAGGCGCATATACCACTAAGGGTCCACAGCGCGCCCATCCAGTACCGTTTGTATTCACCGTGAACTTGAGAAGGTCAAATTTTCTGAGTTCTTTGGTGCCCCAGACGGTGCATTCGCTAAGGCATGGTGAGAGAATATGGTGTTGTGATTTGCACTTCACGAGTATACCTCCAACATGAAGGTCCGCATGGAAGTATTTCAATTGAAGGGGAGCGCTCTTCTATGGTGGAAGACGCTCCTGCCGCATTTGAACATTGTCGTCAAAGATGTGTAATGGGAGTTGTTCTAGGAAGGGTTCTAGGAGAGGTATCCTTCTGAGGAATTCATTGAGCGCCATCTCAATGAGTTCAACACCTTGCGACAGGGCAACCATACAGTTCCCCAGTACGAGGCCCATTTTTGGAGTTGCTTCGGTATGCTCTGCACCTTTTTATCGAGAAACTTAAGGGCCACAAGTTCATGTTAGCCTCAGTGTTAGGATCTAGCTTCTACTTCGGGTACCAAGAATACTTGACCGAAGAAAGTGTGTTGGAATGTGGGGAGCCACATTACAAGCATGACTGCCCAGTGGAGAGGACTGGAGCTTCTGGATCAGTCGGACCCACTACCATGGGAGTCTTGGGCAAGGCCCATCGGATTCATGCAGCGGTGAGTAACCGCCAGGCAGAGCACCATTCAATTGTGCTCGAGACTTCAGGTACCTTCACTGACCAGACCCTTAGTATTTTGATAGATTTTGGTGCTGCAAAGATTTTCATTTATGGGGCAGCGCTAAAAATAATTAAGGTAAAGGAATTCGAACAGGGTGAGTTTAGCTTTGTAGAAATGGCTTCGGGAGCCAATCAAAAGGTTGGAGGGAAGGTTACAGGTTGTAGCCTTAACCTGGGAGAATTTGTTACTTGGGCAAACCTATACGTCATGATCTTAGGATCTTATGATGTCATGATCGGTAAGGACTGGTTGGAATCGCATGAGGCGATACTCAACTATAAGATGAAATGGTTGAGCTTGGTCGATTGAGGGACAGAGACGCATGAACATAGGTAGGAACCAGGGATTTTTCCTAAGGTTCATCTCTTCCTTATAGCTATGGAAGAGCTTGTGCAAGGGATGTAAGATTTATGTGATCCTTGTGTTAAATGTAAAGGGAGTAACGAAAGGTCTACAACACCTTCTGGGGGTGAGATATTTTGCGGACATCTTCCCTGAGGATTTACCTGGGATGTCGCTAGAGAGGGAATTGGAATTTACCATAGACCTAAAACTAGGGACTGAACCGATAGCAAGAATGCCTTATCAGATGTTGACTTTGGAGCTACAGGAGTTGAAAATGCAACTGAAGGAGTTGTTGGAGCTGGAACTTATACGTCCCAGTGTGTCGCTGTGGGGTGCGCATGTTATTTTCATAAGAAAGAAGGATGGGTCGTGGAGACTCTGCATTGACTATCATCAATTGAATAAGGCAACACTCAAGAATCAGTATCTGTTGCCAAGGATTGATGATTTTTTTGATCAGATGAAGGGTGCGATGGTGTTTTCAAAGATCAACTTGAGATCAAGGTATCACCAGCTATGGATCAATGAGGATTACATCCCTAAGACCGCCTTTAAGATGAGGTTTGGACATTACAAGTTTATTGTTTTACCGTTTGGACTGACAAACGCCCCAGGGGTATTTATGAGTTTGATGAACGGGGTGTTCCACGAGTACTTGGACAAGTTCGTCCAAGTATTCATTGACGATATTTTTATTTACTCTTGGATGATGGAGGAGCATGACAAGCACTTGCACTTGGTACTACAGTGTCTGTGAGAGAACAAATTGTATGGGAAATTGTACAAATGCTCGTTTTACCAATCGAAGATTCACTATTTATGGCATGTCATCTCCAGTGAAGGCATCATCATGGATCTAGAAAATCTAGAGGCTATTATGGAATGTCCTACACCGATGAATGTCCCGGAAGTGTGTAGCTTCATGGGTTTAGCAGGATACTATCGACGGTTCGTCGAGGGATTTTTGAAGATAGCAAATTCGATCACAGAATTGCAGAAGAAGAACAAGAAGTCAGTTTGGACCGAGAAATGCGCGGAAGCATTTTGTAGGCTCAAGGAGTTGTTGACAATAACACCGATACTAAAGGTCCCTGACATGGATGTAGACTTCTTGGTATGCACTGGTGCATCCAAGGAATGCTTGGACGGAATCTTGATGGAAGACGGTCGAGTGATCGCTTACATATCGAGGAAGTTGAGAAGGCATGAGGAGAACTATGTGACGCATGATTTGGAGTTGTTATCCATTGTATATGCCTTGAAATTTTGGAGACACTACCTTATTGGAAAAAAATTGAGCTAAAAACAGACCAATGTGGAATACATCACATCTTTACACAAAGCGACCTGAACGCGTGACAACGGCGTTGGTCAAAATTGCTTAGTGAGTACGACTTCGAGATTACTTACATAAAGGGAACAGTGAATAGAGTGGTTGATGCGTTGAGTTGCAGAGCACGCATATTCTTAGTGATGCCTCTTCAGACGAATCTATGTGAAAATATTCTAACTTTGCAGCGCGACGGTGACTGGTACAAAGAAGTCAAGGATTTTATCAGAAAAAACATAATGATGGTACCAAGATTTGAAGGATTTACGTTTGACAATGACGGATTATTGATATTTAAAAATTGAATTTGCGTATCGCCCAACGACGAGTTGAGGAGTTTGATCCTAAACGAGGCTCATAGATTCCTATACATAGCTCACTCGGGCATCACAAAGATTACGGCATACCTTAAACCCTTATTCTTCTGGAAAGGAATGAAGGGAGACATAGTCAATTATCTGGCAAGATGTCTAAAATGTCAACAGGTGAAGGCTGAACATAGACATCCAACAGGATTACTACAGCCACATGTTATTCTAGAATCAAAATGGGAGGTCATTTTGATGGATTTCATTGTTCGATTGCCACTGACGATAAGGAGACACGACTCAATTTTTGTGGTAGTCGACACTCTGACAAAGAGTGCTCATTTTATTATTGTGTGTATGACGTATCAAGCACCTGACATAGCTAGAGTTTTCATCAGTGATATTGTGATACTACATGGCATGCCTAAGAGGATTATATATGATCGAGGATCGGTGTTTACTGGATGATTTTGGACTAGTTTCCAAGAGGCATTGGGAACCCAACTTAACTTTAGTACTTCATATCACCCGGAGATAGACGGGCAGACCGAGTGAACAAAACAAATATTGGAGGACATGTTGAGTATGTACATGATGGACCAACAAATGTGTTGGGAAGAATTCTTTCCACTGGTAGAATTCACATATAACAACAGTTATCAAAGCACCATTAAGATGGCGCATTTCGAGTTTCTTTGCGGGCAACCATGTCAGACACCTTTAAGTCGGGATTGGCTTGAGGATAGGGTCATGGTGGTGCCAGAAACAATCCAAGAAATGGAAGACCAAATGAAAACAATAATACAAAGGATCAGGGAAGCGCATGATCGGCAGAAGAGTTATGTCGATGCGCATCGTGTCGACCATAGTTATGAAATTGGTGATCGAGTCTTCTTGTGGGTGAAACCACATAAGAGTTCCATCAAGCTTGGAAGGGGTTCTAACCTCTCTCCTAGGTTAGTGGGATCCTGCGAGATTGTGGAAAAGAGAGGGTTGTGGCCTATTGACTAGCCTTGTCTAATCCTTGAGGCATATGCACGATGTCTTTCATGTATATGTGTGAGACATTATGTTAGTGATCCTACACATGTTTTGACTTGAGTGCCTTGCAGGTATCGGATGAGGGTGCACTCATGGCTGAGCTAATCTGCATCTTGGACCATCCCATTCAACAGTTATAGTGTCGAAGAGTAAATCAGGGCAAGGTCCAGTGGGACAACTATAGTCTGCCCTAGGCAACCTGGGAGGACGTATAGATTCCAATGCCCTTATTTTCTGTGCATGGATGATGAGTGGAGGAAAAAATTTTCCTAGTCATCTATCCTTCATTATTTCGATGTTTTCCCTTTTGATTGATCTCTTGTCCTTGCACCCTCCTTGTGAATGAGAATCCTTGTGTTGATTGATTCATTGTCGAATGATTGGTCCTTGCGCCTTCTTGTGCTGAGTATCTCTGCATTTTTGTGTGATTATATCTATTCTTTATCTCTGTGATTTCTTGGTATAACCTATGCGATTTTAATAATGAATCCCAGTACTTATATTGGTCTTGACAATGTTTTTTTTTAGATGTATTTATTGCTATGGTAATCTATAGTGACTGTGTTTTACATATGTTATATTGATTGAATTTTACATATGTTATTGATTGTGTTTTACCTATGTTTATTGACAAGGTTTGACAGTTATTTAAGATTATATGTGAATTTGGATAGTAATGTATATATAGCTGGATATACACAGAAATTTCTATATATGTAATTATAGATAGCGATATCTTCATAAACACAATTTTAAGCCCATCTTGTGACTGTGAATTGACTCTTCGTAACACCGATTTTATACCTATCTTGTGACTGCGAGTTTATGATATGTTTTATACAATGGAATGACCTAGAATGTATATATGCGCTACATCTGTGCAAAGTTGCAATTGTGATTGTGTAAGTGTTGCACTGTATGTTGTGTATGACAACGTTTTTCTTTTTGATAATACTGATTTCCCAACGTTTAGAAAGGGTAAAACATCTATGTTTGGAAGGCACACTACCCTCTGCATATTGGATAGCAATAGCATGGACAATGAATTTATGATATGTTACATCAATTGACAACAAATTTATTCTTATTTCCAGTGATTCTATCAATGCTAATTTTATTACCAATGTTATTTATATCATCACAATTTTGGACAACGACACTGCATTTTGGATAGCAATAGCATGGACAACAAATTTATGATATGTTTAGAGTAATTGACAGTGAATATATTATTATTGTCATCAATTCTATCATTACTAATTTTATTATCAATGCTATTTCTATCTTCATGATTTTGGACAGCGATTTGGACGGCAATCTGTATGGACATATATATTTATTTACACATATATTTAATTGAAGGTATATTTAATGGGACAGATATGTATATATATGCTAACAATGATCCTGTGTATCATGTGTTATAGACAACGACTTCATCTATGATAGACAACAATTACTTCATCACATAGACAATTTTTATTTGACCGCATTTTGCAATTGAACGACTTGGTTTATATTTTCTCCAAGGTTAAGAGCGTGAATGTCTACCAGAACTTTAAATCTTAAAGAAAACTTAAATTTTGGACTGGTATATTATCAAGTCTTTTGGTCGCAAGGTTGGGCTTATAATTAGTTAAATTGCGATGCATGGATAGGAGTGTATTCAAAGACACATCTGGATGCTCGGGAAATAGCGTTTTACATATTCCTTTGGGTATTTTTATTGATTAACTTTCAGCTTTATCGAGAATTTCATTCGGACTCATCCAGAACTTTGAAATGAGAGATTCTTTCTTGGAAATTTTATGTTTACATAATTTTAAACAGAATCCTATCATTTCCCAGTGTTGTGCAGCTTAATGCACATCTTAGTGTGTGGAACACAACACTAACCAACTGTTGTGAGAACGACATAAAAACGACAGAGTTGACAGTTGGATATGGAATTATCGGTTCCCTCTCCTACACTGATTTCTATGAATGCACTTTCTATTTTTCTGAAGGGTTCGCATTAACTTTATAAACTACGGCGTTAAAATTTGTCAAGGGAGATGGCATGAATGTGAATGCAAAGCATAGCCTCATAGAAATTGTATTATCAATCTTTACATCAAATTGTTGGGTCTAATCAAAGTAATATAGCCACTACTTCTAACGTAAATTGGTCGAGATATTGAAGTGTTCAATTTTATACAATTAGAAAAATACTTATAGAGCTAGAGTTCTAGTGAGATAAGAAATAAATTACTTCTTTTAGAGCATTATTGAGATATTGAAAATTTAATACTTTTAATCAAGGTTGGTCTAGTGGTTAAATTGATGGACTAGTCCTAGGCTTCGGTGGAGTGGATCATTTTAGCAAATTACATCCTTAGAGTGAAACAATGTGGGAGTGTCTTGGGATGTTAATTGAGTTTCATGTTGATAATTTCAATTGAAGAACTATGGTTGGAAGATTCCACAGACATTATTTGTAACCTTATAATGATGTTGGATTTGTAGTAGAACCTTCGGTCGTGCCTTGAAATTGATAATAAAGAACGATTGATTGCATGACTAGATTTTATTGTGCCTTTTAAATGAAGCTAATGTACGATTGTTTGAGCGCACAGATTCTCTTGCGCCATTGAAGAAATGTTAATGTGTGACTAAACACATAAATAGATTACCTGCGCCTTGGATTTTGTTGTGAATAATAGTTGGATTTTTGTGCGCATTAAATTTTGATGAGGCATGAATAATTAGGTGATTAATTTAAACACGCGCCTTGAATGATGTATGGTATAAGGTTTAGATTTATTTTTCTCATGCACAATGAAAATTTAGGTAATGACTAATTGTTGGGATAATTCTTCTTGCATGAAATGAAAGGTCGGTGTGATGAGTGGTTGATGGTTTTTTACTTCTTGCGCAAAAAAAAAAAAAAAATCTCTTGCTTGCGTTGCTTGTAGTCATAATGACGAGGTCATTACAAACATGCTAACTCAAATACTAGAATCAATTTTGTTGACTAGGAAAAAAAACTAAGAGAATATTGTATTGCAAAAGGTTACAAGTTGGAAAAATCAAGTGTGATTAGCATTGTGATAGTTATTTCAATGTTTTCTATTGAAAATTATTAATATGGTAATATTCATATTAAAATTGCAGCCTAAATTTATTTTTTAAATAATAATTGTCATCGCAATTTCGATGACATTAATATACCTGCTACGGATGTGCAATAAAAACAATGAAATGTTTTCGTCACAAGTGCGACGATAACAAAAATGTTGCGACGCATTTGCTATATAAACAACAAAATGTTGACATACCTACGACAGATCTGCAATAAAAACAATGAAATGTTGTTGTCGCAAGTGCGACGACAACAAAAATGTTGCGATGCATTTTCTATATAAAAAACAAAATGTTGACATACCTGCGATGGATGTGCAATAAAAACAATGCAATTTTGTCGTCGCAAGGGAGACGACAACAAAATTGTTGCGACACATTTGCTATATAAACAAAAAAAAATTGACATACCTGTGACGGATGTGCAATAAAAACAATGCAATGTTGTCGTCGTAAGGGAGACAACAACAAAATTGTTGCGACAAATTTTCTATATAAACAATGAAAATTGTCATCGCAATGTCATCACAATTGCGATGACATGTTGGTTTCACTTATATTGCCTATATTGTCGTATTCGTGACGATATTTTTTTTTTTTTCGCAATTGTGAAAAGTTCCCTAAGGTTGTCGTGCTTACGATGATAATTCAAGTTCATCAAAATTTCCACGTCCTATGATATGACGTTTAAGGGACTCAAGATTCATCGCAATATCCACGACATAACGTCGAGAGAGCGTTGAAATAGCCATCGCAAAATGACCCAAATTTGCTAGTGAGACTTACTAAAAATGGTGGAGGATACAAGAATTTCAGGACACATCCCTCAGAGTCTCAACTCAACCTTCCTCGCTCTTATCCCAAAAATAGATAACCTGGATACTCTGAATGACTTCAGACCAATCTCTCTTTGCAACTGTGCCTATAAAATTGTCTCAAAAGTTATTTCCAGACGACTCAAAAAAATTATTTCCAAGAACATTTCGGAACAACAGTTTGGTTTTCTGGAAGGAAGACAGATTCATGAAGCCATAGGAATTGCACAAGAAGGACTACATTGTATGAAGACACGAAACCTTAGAGGGGCAATGTTAAAAATAGATCTCTCAAAAGCCTATGACAGAGAAAGTTGGTTGTATATTCGGTTATTACTGACTCATCTGGGGTTTGAAGTTCCCTTTATCACTTGGATCATGAGTTGTCGTACCACAACATCCTTTGCAGTCCTAATAAATGGCTCGGATTCGACCTTATTTAACCTAGAACGAGGGCTCAAGCAAGGTTTTCCCCTCTCACCCCTCCTCTTCCTTCTAGTAGCAGAAGGTCTCAGCAGTGTTCTTACACATGCAAAGATTGAAGGAGTTTTCTCAGGTATCAAGATAACACCTACTTTGTCTCTTACACATCTACTCTTTGTAGATGATGTCTTACTTTTTAGTGGAGAGTACAGAAGGGAAGCAGAAATGTTAAGTAGAATCCTTTCTCTTTTTTCCAAAGCAACGGGGATGCAAATAAATGACAGAAAATTGTCGCTCACTACTTTTCTCCTTTCAGATGAAGATGAGCAAGCACACCTATCCATTTTCCCATTTGAAAGAAAGAAGTTCGATGATGGACTAAAATACTTGGGTTTTAATTTAAAACCCAATGATTACAGAAAAGAAGATTGGAAGTGGCTCCTGAAGAAATTGGACAAAGGGATAAATGCTTGGAGTCATCGGTGGCTATCACGGGCAGGGATACTAGTGTTGGTAAAGTCAGTTTTGGAAGCAATCCTCGTTTATTGGATGTCACTCTCTTGGATTCATAAAGGAATTATGGAAATAGCAAGGAAACTCTCCTCAAAAATTCTCTAGAGTGGAAAAAAGGAGGCTCATGTAATTCCCTAGGTTCGATGGGAGAGAATATTCATCCCAAAGGCTTTGGGGGGATGGGGAATGAAAAACATATTTCTTTTCTCCAAATCATTGACAGCTAAGGGAGGGTGGTGGCTTATAAACTCCTCTAGTATTTGGACTAAGGTCAGCATACAAAAATATATTGCACCAGTACCTCTCGAGACATGGATAAGAAGTCAACAAAAAACCAAAAAGGGAGCCTCGGTGATCTGGAAATCCATCCTAAGTGCCTTCCCGTGCATTGAAAACAATTTAGCTTGGAAAATTGGGAATGGAAACTACTTCAAATTAGCAACGGACCCCTGGCTAGGAAGCGAAATAAATCACATACTCACTAAGTGTTTAATTCAGAGTTTACACTCTTTGGGTTTTATTTTCCTAAGCTCCCTAGCGGACCCCAACCGCTCTACCCTTTGGTCACAGGTTTGGAAGGACCCACGTTGGCTGGACCTCAATGAAGATGAAAAGAGAGAATTGGAAAGATATATTTTTTGCCTAAAACTGCCACAGACTAGACTTACAGATAATGAGGATGTTTTGATTTGGGATCCAACCCCTTCTGGGATCTACTCTGCCAAACTGGTCTACCTTAAATCTAACTGTGATTAGAGTTCCCAGGAGTCTGTTTGGTGGTGGAGGAAATTGTGGAAATTCAAAAGCCTGACTAAAACTAGACTTTTTATGTGGAATGTCCTTCAAAATAAGTTCCCAACCTAGGACAACCTTCAGAAGAGGAACTTTGTTGGTCCCAGTTAGTGCTCTCTATGCAATTTTGAAGGTGAATCTTCCTTACGTCTCTTTTTAAATTGTAGATTCATCCTCAAATATTGGAAGGAAATTTTTAGACTATTAAGTCTACATTGCGTTGGGCAAGGAATATATTTGGAACACTCTTGGCATACTTGGTGGAAAAAGAGAGACTACAAGCATTTAAGATCTCTTCCCCTCTTAGTTATTTGGGGTGTTTGGCTTGCCCAGAACTCTTTCATTTTCAAGGAAATTATTCCTTCCTCTGTTTTTATTGTTGCAAATAGTGTCACTCTGTTGCCAATGTTCCTATCATAGAGATCTAGCCCTTCCTCTAGACAGCTTCAAGAAGTAGTGATCGAGAACACCTCTCTGTGGGGTTTCTTTGATGGAGCTTCCCAACAAAATATCTGTGGAGGTGGAGGACTCCTCTACCTCTCACATTCACACTATTTCACCTTAACTTTTGGAATTGGTATAGGAACAAATAACTTTGCTGAAATTTTGAGTCTCAAACTACTCATTGTATTTTCTATTGAAAAAGGTTGTCGGACTCTAAAAGCTTACGGGGACTCTTTAAATGTCATAAACTAGATAAAAGGCACACATAGATGTTTAAACACAAGACTTGCTACATTGGTGGAAGACATACATCGTTTGCAGACAAATTTTGACTCACTTGTTTGGCAATATGTCTACAGGGAAAATAATAAAGAAGCGGACCAGAGGTCGAAAGAGAGGATTAACATGGCTATGGGCCAGTGGAAAATAACTAAGTACCAAAATAATCAAGCAAATGAATATATGCACAAGACTTTTTTGGATTAAACAATTAGTACAATTTGGATGAACAGCTTTATAAAGAACAAGATACTTTTTGGGGATTCCATTGATCCGCAACATTTTTGTAAATATATATCATGAACACTACATGCAAACAACACTAAGAAGATCAATTGAAGCTTATTCAGCAAAACGGGATCCAACATTTTTGCGACTTTAACAATCTACGGAATATTTATGGTATGTTACATCAATTGACAACGAATTTATTATTATTTCCAGTGATTCTATCAATGCTAATTTTATTACCAATGCTACTTATATCACCACGATTTTGGACAACGACTCTGCATTTTGGATAGCAATAGCATGGACAATGAATTTATGATATGTTTACAGTAATTGACAGCGAATTTATTATTACTGCTAGCAATTCTATCAATGCTAATTTTATTATCAATGTTATTTCTATCATCATGATTTTGGATAGAGATTTGGACGACGATCTGTATGGACATATATATTTATTTACACATATATTTAATTGAAGGTATATTTATTGGGACATATATGTATATATATGCTAACAACGATCCTGTGTATCATGTGTTATAGACAACGACTTCATCTATGATAGACAACAATTACTTCATCACATAGACAATTTTTATTTGACCGTGTTTTGCAATTGAACGACCTGGTTTATATTTTCTCCAAGGTTAAGAGCGTGAATGTCTACCAGAACTTTAAATCTTAAAGAAAACTGAAATTTTGGACTGGTATATTGTCAAGTCTTTTGGTCGCAAGGTTGGACTTATAATTAGTTAAATTGTGATGCATGGATAGGAGCGTATTCAAAGATGCATATGGATGCTCGGTGAAATAACCTTTTACATATTCCTTTGGGTATTTTTATTTATGAACTTTCATCTTTATCGAGAATTTCATTCAGACTCATCCAGAACTTTGAAATGAGAGATTCTTTCTTGGAAATTTTATATTTACATAATTTTAAACAGAATCCTGTCATTTCCCAGTGTTGTGCAACTTAATGCGCATCTTAGTGTGTGGAACACAACACTAACCAACCATTGTCAGAACAACATAAAAATGACGGAGTTGATAGTTGGATATGGAATTACTGGTTCCCTCTCCTACACCGATTTCTATGAATGCACTTTTTTATTTTCCGAAGGGTTCACATTAACTTTATAAACTATGGCATTAAAAGTTGTCAAGGGAGATGGAATGAATGTGAATGCAAAGAACAGCCTCATAGAAATTGTATTATCAAGATTTACATCAAAGCGTTGGGTCTAAGCAAAGTAATATAGCCACTACTTCTAACGTAAATTGGTCGAGATATTGAAGTGTTCAATTTTATACAATTAGCAAAATACTTATATAGCTAGAGATCTAGTGAGATAAGAAAGCAATTACTTCTTTTAGAGAATTATTGTGATATTGAAATTTTAATTCTTTTAATCAAGGTTGGTCTAGTGGTTAAATTGATGGACTAGTCCTGTGCGTCAGTGGAGTCGATCATTTTAGAGAATGTTCTTAGAGTGAAACAATGTGTGAGTGTCCTGAGATGTTAATTGAGTTTCATGTTGATAATGTCAATTGAATAACTATGGTTGGAAGATTCCACAGACATTATTTGTAACCTTATAATGATGTTGTATTTGTAGTAGAACCTTTGTTCGCGCCTTGAAAATGATGATGAAGAACGATTGATTGCATGACTAGATTTTATTGTGACTTTTAAATGAAGTTGATGTACGATTGTTTGAGCACATAGATTCTTTTGCGCCATTGAAGAAACATTAATGTGTGACTAAACACATAAATATATTACCTGCGCCTTGGATTTTGCTGTGAATAATAGTTGGATTTTTGCGCACACTAAATTTTGATGAGGCATGAATAATTAGGTGATTAATTTCAACGTGTGCCTTGAATGATGTATGGTATAAGGTTTAGATTTATTTTTCTCACGCACAATGAAAATTTAGGTAATGATTGATCATTGGGATAAGTCTTCTTGCGCGAAATGAAAGGTTAGTGTGATGAGTGGTTGATGGTTATTTACTTATGGTTATTTATTTCTTGCACAAAAAAAAAAAAAATGCACTTGCTTGCGTTGCTTGTAGTCATAACGATGGGATCGTTACATATGGTATCAGAGTGGGTTCAACCCTACAACTATGGATCGTCGGGCTTTCCACTGCAGTAAACCCTTGGGTAATAATATAGCACTAAGTAAAACTTTAACGCACCCATGCGATGATCTCGATGAGAGGACACCACATAGATTTTTAACGGGTTTCGTGGAAGGAGGTGTGATGCCTCTAGAGGTGCCCACACCCTCGGAGTCTAAACCCCAAGGGGAAGAAAAATTTCTTGGGCTAGATTCATTTGTTGTAAGGGATGATGATAGTTTGACAAGGTCCTTCCAGAGATTGTTAGCAGCCTTGATTCACCATCTATACTGAGATGAGTTCGGGGTGCTTGTACCCCTAAGGGTCCATAATGAGCCCAGCCATTACCGTTAGTATTCACCGCAAACTCGAGAACATCAAATTTCCTGAGTTCTTTGGTACCCTAGATGGTACAGCCACCGAGGCATGGTGAGAGAATATGGTGATGTGATTTGTGCTTCATGAGTATACCTCCAACACAAAGGTCAGTGTGGCAGTATTTCAACTGAAGGGGAGAACTCTTCTATGGTGGAAGACGCTCCTACCTCATTTGAACATGGTTGTTGAAGACGTGTCATGGGAGTTGTTCGAAGAACGGTTCCAAAAGAGGTATCCTTCTGAGGAATTCATTTAGCATCAGCTCAATGATTTCAACGCCTTGCGACAGGGCGGACATACAGTGCCCCAGTACGAGGCCCATTTTTGGAGTTGCTTCGGTATGCTCCACACCTTTTTATTGAGAAACTTAAGGGCCACAAGGTTGTGTTGGCATTAGTGTTAGGATCAAGCTTCTACTTCGGGTACCAGGAATACTTGATCGAAGAAAGTGTGTTGGAATGTGGGGAGCCACATCACAAGCATGACTGCCCAGTGGAGAGGACCAGAGATTCTGGATTAGTTGGGCCCACGACCATGGGAGTTTTTGGTAAGTCCCATCGGATTCATGCAGCAGTGAGTAACCACCAGGTAGAGCACCATTCAATTGTGCTCGAGACTTCAGGTATCGTCACTGACCAGACCCTTAATATTTTGATAGATTTCGATGCTGCAGAGAGTTTCATTTCTGGGGCAGTGCTAAAAATAATTAAGGTAAAGGTAGTCAAACATGGTGAGTTTAGATTTGTAGAAATGGCCTCGGGAGCCAATCAAAAGGTTGGAGGGAAGGTTACAGGTTGTAGACTTAACCTGGGAGAATTTGTCACTAGGGCCAACCTGTACATAATGATCTTAGGATATTATGATGTCATGATCGGTAGGGACTGGTTGGAATCACATGAGGCGATACTCAACTGTAAGACGAAACGATTGAGCTTGGTTGATTGAGGGACAGAGATGCATGAACATAGGTAGGAACCAAGGATTTTCCCTAAGGTTCATCTCTTCCTTACAACTGTGGAAGAGCTTGCGCAAGGGATGTAGGATTTATGTGATCCTTGGGTTAAATGTAAAGGGAGTAGCGGAAGGTCTAGAACACCTTCCGAGGGTGAGAGAGTTTGCAGATGCCTTCCCTGACGAGTTACCTAGGATGTCGCTACAGAGAGAATTTGAATTTACCATAGACCTAAAACTATGGATTGAACCGATAGAAAGAATGCCTTATCGAATGTCGACTTCGGAGCTACAGGAGTTGAAAATGCAACTGAAGGAGTTGTTGGACCTAACACTTATATGTCCCAGTGTGTTGTTGTGGGGTGCGCATGTTATTTTCATATGAAAGAAGTATGGGTCGTGGAGACTCTGCATTGACTATCGTCAATTGAATAAGGAAACAATCAAGAATCAGTATCTATTGCCAAGGATTGATGATTTGTTTGATCAGATGAAGGGTGTGACGGTGTTTTCAAAAATCGACTTGAGATCAGGGTATCACCAACTACGGATCAATGAGGATGATGTCCCTAGTACTACCTTTAAGATGAGGTTTGGACATTACGAGTTTACTGATTTACCGTTTGGACTGACAAACGCCCCAGGGGTATTTATGAGTTTGATGAACGGGGTGTTTTGCGAATACTTTGACAAGTTTGTCTAAGTATTCATTGACGATATTTTGATTTACTCTCAGATGATGGAGGAGCATGACGAGCACTTGTTCTTGGCACTATAGTGTCTGTGAGAGAACAAATTGTATGGGAAATTGACCAAATGCTCGTTTTACCAATCGAAGATTCACTATTTAGGGCATGTCATCTCTGGCGAAGGTATCGTCGTGGATCTAACAAAGGTCGAGGCTATTATGGAATGGCCTGCACTTACAAATGTCCCAGAAGTGCATAGCTTCATGGGTTTAGCAGGATACTATCGACGATTCATTGAGGGATTTTCGAAGATAGCAAATTCAATCATGGAATTGTAGAAGAAGAAAAAGAAGTTAGTTTGGACCGAGAAATGCGTGAAAGAATTTCGGAGGCTTAAGGAGTTGTTGACAACAACATCGATACTAAAGTTCCCTGACATGGACGCAGACTTTTTAGTATGCACTGACGCATCCAAGGAAGGCTTGGATGGAGTCTTGATGCAAGACGGTCGAGTAGTCACTTACATCTCGAGGAAGTTGAGATGGTAGGAGGATAACTATGCGACACACGATTTGGAGTTGTTAGCCATTGTATATTCCTTTAAAGTTTGGAGACACTACCTTATTGGATGAAAACTGAACTAAAAACAGACCATTGTGGACTACATCACATCTTTAAGAAAAGCGACATGAACATGCGACAATGGAATTGGTCGGAATTGCTTAGTGAGTATGACTTTGAGATTACTTACATAAAGAGAACAATGAACAGAGTGGTTGATGCGTTGAGTCGCAAACCGCACATATTTTCATTGATGCCTCTTCAGACGAATCTACGTGAAAAGATTCTAACTTTGCAGTGCGATGATGACTATTACAAAGAGGTCAAGGATTTTATTGGACAAAACAAAATGATGGTACCAATATTTGAAGGATTTACATTTGACAACGATGGATTATTGATATTTAAAAATCAAATTTACGTACCGCCCAACAACGAGTTGAGGAGTTTGATCCTAAACGAGCCTCACAAAGTCATGTACATGGCTCACCCAGGCGTCACAAAGATGAGGGAAGACCTTAAACCTTTATTCTTCTGGAAAGGAATGAAGGCAGACATAGTCAACTATGTGGAAAGATGTCTAAAATGTCAGTAGGTGAAGGCTGAACATAGACATACAACAGGATTACTATAGCCACACGTTATTCAAGAATCGAAATGGGAGGTCATTTCGATGGATTTCATTGTTGGATTGCCACTGACAGAAAGGAGACACAACTCGATTTTTGTGGTAGTCGACACTCTGAAGAAGAGTGCTCATTTTATTCCTATGTGTACGACGTATCAGGCACCTGACATAGCTAGAGTTTTCATCAGTGAGATTGTGAGGCTGCATGGTGTGCCTAAGAGGATTATATCTGATCGAGGACCGGTGTTTACTGGACGCTTTTGGACTAGTTTCCAAGAGGCATTGGGAACCCAATTTAACTTTAGTACTGCGTATCACCCAGAGACAGACGGGCAAATCAAACGAACAAACCAAATCTTGGAGGACATGTTGCATATGTACGTGATGGACCAACAAATGCATTGGGAAGAATTCTTTCCACTGGTAGAATTCACATATAACAACAGTTATCAAAGCACCATTAAGATGGTGCCTTTTGAGTTTCTTTACAGGCGACCGTGTCAGACTCCTTTAAGTTGGGATTGACTTGAGGATAGGGTCTTGGTGGGGCCAGAAATGATCCAAGAAATGTAAGACCAAATGGAAACAATAAGACAAAGGATCAAGGAAGCGCATGATCGGCAGAAGAGTTATGTCGATGCACATCGTGTCGACCATAGTTATGAAGTTGGTGATCGAGTATTCTTGTAGGTGAAATCGCATAACAGTTCCATCAAGCTTGAAAGGGGTTCTAACCTCTCTCCTAGGTTAGTGGGATCCTGTGAGATTGTGGAAAAGAGAGGGTTGTGGCCTATTGACTAGCCTTGCCTGATCCTTGAGCCATATGCATGATGTATTTCATGTCTCTTTGTGAGACATTATGTTAGTGATCCTACACAATGTTTTGACTTGAGTACCTTGTAGGTATCAGATGAGGGTGCACTCACGACTGAGCCAATCTGCATCCTGTACCATCGTATTCGACAGCTACAGCATCGAAGAGTAAATCAGGGCAAGGTCTAGTGGGACAACTATAGTCCGCCCTCAGCAACTTGGGAGGACGTATATGATTTTTGCCAATAGTTTCCATTTTTATTTGATATATAGACTTATGATAATGTGATACACATTATTTCGGCACTTATATACTGTGAAACTTCAGGACGAAGTTTACACCAAGAGGGGTTGTATGTAACATCCCGCTCTTGGGCACACTAAGCAAAGTTATTCTTTGAGGACATTTTCTTGCAAGTGATCTGTAATATTATACTATTGGTTGTTTGATTATGATTATGAGAGATTATGGATATGGTGACATACTAATTTATTGTATTGACATAGACAGGTGCTATTGACTAGGTTCTCCTGAGTGTGTAGGAATTTGGACCTTGAGGATCCAAAGGCATCGATGAAACCCCTTGGACTCTGGATAGAGTCAGGGAGTGGACTGTTGGGTTGATTATTGTTGATGTGATATATGTACATATGATTAAATGTTATGATGATTGATTATTTTGCTGACATGATTCGTTGATGATGCAGGCTGACGATAGCTTGTCGACCAGACTCACATGTGGAGTAGAGGGGTCACGCATGACAACCAGAGACTTTTAGGGAGAGGTGTGGACAACATCCTTGCCACAGCCTACTAGCACTCTCGTTGTGGCTCAGACTATAGGTTAATGATTACCTAATTTGAGAAGACCCACGATGTCATGAGGGAAGACTGCAAAAGTCGTTCATGATGATCCTAAGGGGCGTGCAATAAGGCAGGGGCATTATTCCTTAGAGGCCCTTAGTCTCCCACAAGATCACCTAGTGGAGTATTGAGTCCAGGGGGTTTTTATGTTTACCAAGTCAGTGAAGAGGTGAGTGGTACCCTTGGAGCACATAGTGCATCCTGAAGGGCACGTCGCGCAAGGAAAACATAAAAAGGTGAGTGGCACCCTGCACCTAGTGCGTCCTGAAGGGCACGTAGCGATTTCAACGGGTAAGTGAATAACCTGGTCGGCCATAAAATGAATGATGTGATAAGTAAGATTTAAAAACAATTTCCATAATAAAAATATCGCATAGCGTAGGAAATTAAAATCTAGGTCTAAGTAACACATGTGGTCAAAAATAATAATCATAATTAAACATGTAACAAGAAGATGGTTGTTTTTCTACACTTGCTAATTTGAGTTTTAATTAAAAAGGGAAACTTAAAAGAAATAGGAAACTAAAGGAAAAAGGGGAAACATAAAGAAAAAGGGAAACGTAAGGAAAAAGTTGAATGTCTAACTTAGTAAGGAATCTTTCCTTTAAGAACTTTCTAATTATGAACTCAACTAGGAATTTAGTAAAGGCGTAAGTCATTTAAGATGTGTAAGGGAATATTGGGACAACAAGGAGCGTTTTTAGGAATATTTTTAGGTGGGTGAGGGAAATAGGAATAATTAAATAATTAATGAAATTAATTTCTAGTGCAACTAGGGGGATGGGTGACATGTGTACAGGGGGGGTTTATTCCGATTAAAATAATGAAAAAGAGATTAAATGAGAATTTGGGAAATATATCACTTAAAAACTCTATGAAAAGGATGGAGGAGGAGTATGGAGCTGATCTTGATGTGTAACGTTACACTACTGAATTTTTGTCTTGACTGAGATTCTCTTGCGGGAGTTGGGATACTCAGCTCGGGTAATGAGTGGTAGCTCGACCTTGCGAGGTGAGTTGGGTGTTAGTTGTTCTATGGTATAGTGTGTGTGGTCCCTTTTCAGCTTAGGGGGCTCAGGGGGAAGAAGAGTACCCCTAGCATTGGTTGGGAGATACCGATAATGTCTCATCGATCGGTGAGTGGAAGCTGGATGGACTGCACGCTGGACAGAAACTACTGAGCATTCACATTTCGCTAAGGTATGTCGATTAAATTGTTATTTGCAATGAATTTAAATTTACACACGTTATATTCCTCTGTGCTTTGTTTAAGATTTCATTGCCATGTGTTGTCTTGCACCTTCTTTCCTACGGTATTGTAATCCCCTCGCTTGTTGTTTTCTAAATGGATTTCCATGGGAGAACCCAACCCTGATTGCTATGACCTTTTTGTGTTTGTTTTATTGATTATTACGAAGCAATTTGTGTTTTTACCTTATCCCTTTAGTCATCAGTCTGTTTCTGAGCAATCGGCCAGGAGTTGAATCGACAGTCATCACTTCAGTTTTTAAATATCTATAGATTCAAATGCCCTTCTTTTCTATGCATGGATGATGAGTGGAGGACAATTTTTTCCCAGCTGTTAGGACCCTATAATTTACCTTTTTGCTCATACTTTTTGCTATCATTACATCCTTTTCCCACTCATATTTAAGCCTACATTATCACCTTAACCTATTTCTCAAAGATATATAATGTTTCTTCTCTTTGCTATATGTTTAATTTGTTTTACATGTAATTTTGCATTACTCTCATACTTAGCCATTAATCAGAAATATATAGTTGTTGAAACAGTTTGAAGACTACAGTTAATATACTGTTGTTGCTTGAAGACCACGTTGCTGAAACAGTCAACAGTACGCAAACCACGTTGCTGAAATAGACAACAGTACGCAAACCACGTTGTTGAAACAGTCAACAGTACGCAAATCCCATTGTTGAAACAGTCTGTGATTTTCCATGCTAAAACAAAATTTCACATACTACAGTAACAAGAAGGAGCTGTTACACTGGCCCCAACAGCCGTACCTTAAGCCAGCACCATTACAACCATCGTTGGTGCTTGAGACCACAATGCTAAAACAGTTAAACATGACGCAAATCTCGTTGCTGAAACAATCTATGATTTGTGATGCTGAAACAGTATTTTACAAACAGCAGTAACAAGAAAAGATAAATAAAGAAGTTGTTACATCGGCCGCAACAGCTGTACCTCAATCCAGCACCATTCCAACTACTGTAACAGCATTTTGCTATGGGAGATCAGAATATCCTATTCCAACATAGAAGATTAGATCAGACTAAGAATAGGATTTGTATGTACACATGTAATTTTATGCTTAATTGTATTAAGAGGATTCTCCTTTTTAAATAGTGAAGAAATCAGCATTAGAGGGAGATTACAAAAGGCCTAGCTATAAGCGAATCACAGAGAAGGAGTGTGTTCACTCCGGATATTGTAACTCGTCATATTTGACAGATGAATAAAAGATCATTCTAAGCATTCCTTCCTAATTCCTTTTATTTCTGGGGAATCTTGTGAGAAGGAAAGAGCCCACCTTCTTCCCAAGATTCACCCATTAGTTTTTGTAGTGTGTTAAGTATTTTTTTTATTCATACCTTGTCGAAACTCTGTTTTGCTGAAACTCTATTTTGTTGAAACTCTGTTTCCATTGATTGTTACATTGTTTTCATACAATTCATTCCTAGGTAATTGTTAATCATTTTGATTGGTAATTATGTTTGAAGGTGTGATAGTCGGAGACAGGTGCTAAAGATTCCTTCTTTGGGTAATAGGGTAATGTTCTCTGTTACAGAACAATCAACCTTCAGTACTTGTTAATCATTTTGATTGGTAATTATGTTTGCAGAATGAGTTTATGAAAGTGTGATAGTCAGAGACAGGTGCTGAAGATTCCTACTTTGGGGAATAGGGTCTTGTTCTC
>SNQJ01S0002886.1:0-18875 GCA_010110895.2 Picea sitchensis | reverse complement strand
GAAGAAGCCCTAAAATAAGGAAAGTGTAAGGCTACATGAAGATATAAATAAGAGACAAAGCTCACTCATAAAAAACACACTTGTACATATTGTATATATATTTTCTTGTGTAAATATTCTTGTAAATACTTGTGGATACATCTGAATTGGTGAACGTCTAAAATAGCACGAAGGGTTCACGACGAAATTCTCATAATTATAGAAAAACCCTATTTTCTGAGGTGTACACGGGTTGTCTATGTACAAGGTGCGTACATGTTGAGTTATACATAGGTTGTCTGTGTACAAGGTGCATACATGCTGATTTATATGCAGGTTTTCTTTGCACAAGGTGCATACATGCTGCGTTATAAGAGGGATGACAGTATATTAGGGTGTGTACATGTTGGTAAATCCATGGAAACTTGAAAAAATGAAGATGCAAAGGTTCTAGATTCTGAGATCAAGCTCCTAGGAAGATCTAAAGTGCTCAGATATATCGGATCCATCGATTGGTTCAAAAGATATGTCTTATTTCTATGAGTAGTTGGATTTTGATGTATGCAAGAGGAATGGAAATGGATATTTGAGAATTCTCCCTAGAAAGACTAGTGACTACATGGGATCTTCTGTATAAGTCAGATATATAGAAATACAGTGTTGGTATATTTATTATTGGTACTTCTTGTTGAGGCACATATTTTATTTCTTGGCATATGGCTAAGTGTCTTTATGGCACATGGTTGAGAGCTTGTATTTGTGTAGTGGTTGATGTATTGAGAAGTTGAATATCAGAAAGGATTTGATGACTAAGATCATGTGAGGGATATTATATGTGTTCATGATTACATATACCTATGACTAGATAGAGACATACTTGCCTTGAGTAAAGGTTATGTATGAGGATGCATGCACAAGACACAGTTACAGTTTGGATACAGTGACAAGTTACAGATCTATGTGAAAGAAGTTACAGAAGGTTAGAAGTTTTCAAGAAAAGGGAAACCGTAGTTTTCAGAAGGCATATGCATGTTTCATAATAGATAGGGCACATACATACGCGGGCTGCATAACAGATAGGGCGCGTACATACACGGTTTGCATCACTACAGGTTGTGTACATGTTGTATATTTGTAGATACATGTTCATCTCAGGTACAGATTGATTACGGGGAAGTTGTATAGATTGGATACATGTCAGTGGTACAGGTTGATACAGTTGTACAATAGTATATCTCACAGTGACAGGTTGATAGTGGTTCCATCATTCTACTTCAGGCTAGTAGGATGGGGCAAGGACATGTGGTTGTATCAACCTTCCGGTTGTAGCCAGAGAACATAGGGGTTTGTAGCCTCCTTCTAGTTGTAGCCAGAGAACTGGGGAGTTGGAGATTCCCTCGGGTTGTATCTTGAGAAACTAGGGGGTTGGAGCCTCCTTCCAGTTGCATCTGGAAAAAAAAGGAAGTTGGTGCTTCCAATGAATGTAATTCTTCAAGGCATATAAGAAAAAACATTATGTGGTTTTCTCCCTATTTGGGTTTCCACGTAAAATACTAGTGTACTGTGTATGTATGTGATTGTTCATTTCTTATTTCTTATTATTGAATAATAATTCTGCATTTATATAACACTTGGTTTATTTGGACAAAAAGGATCACAATTGCACTATTATTGATTCACCCCCCTCTCAGTAATCCAACAATTGGTATAAGATAAGGTTCCTTGAGAAATCAGTTTAACCACTGAAAGGTAGATCATGGAGAGTACCAACTTGTACAAAAATGGAATACCATAGTTTGATGGAAAGAAGTATGTTTTTTGGACCATAAGGATGAAGACATATATACATGCACAGGGATTTCAAGTTTGGCAATCAATTGTAGATGGATACACAACACCAATAGTTCCACCAACAAATGAAAAAGTAGTAAAACTTAGTGAGAATAATTCCAAAGCCACAAATTCACTTTTGAATAGTCTCAGTGATACGGTATTCACCAAAGTTGCACATTATAAATCCACTAAAGAGATTTGGGACAAGATTTGAAATATTTATGAAGGAGATACAAAATTCAAAGAAGCAAAGCTTGAAACTTACAGAGGTCAGTTCAAACAACTAAAAATGAAGGAAGATGAAGATATTACAACCTACTTATTCTGATTCGATGAAACAATGAATGAAATCATAGGATTGGGAGAAGAAATCGAAGAATCTGTAATTGTTCAAAAGGTACTAAGATCTCTTCCTATGAGATTCAACCCTAAGATATCATCACTAGAAGAAAGATTGGATCTAGACTCAATAAGAATGGAAGAACTGCATGGAATCTTCACAGCATATGAAATGAGAACTGAACAAGAAAATCAAGATGTAAAAGAAGCAACCTTCAAAGCATCCAAAAGATCAAAGCAAAGGAAAAAGGAACAAGCAGAATATAACAACAACAGTGACGTGTCGTAAGATGATGAAGAAGTGGCCAACTTCGTCAAAATGCTGAACAAGGGAACCGACGGTAGGTATAGGGGTAAGATTCCTTTAATTTGTTTTAATTGTGATGGTATTGGTCATTTTGCTAAAAACTGTCCTCATGAGTAAAAGAGAAATGATGAAGGTTAATCAAAAGGAAAACACACATATAAAGGAAAAATAACTACAAAGAAAGATTCCAAGAAATGCTTATGCATCAAAGAAGACATCTCATCATCAGATGAAGATGAAATCAGTGACAGTGAGACAGGAAGAGTTCTATTCATGGAAGTAAAAGATTCTAACAAAGAAGACTATGAAGAAGAATATGAAGAAGTTGAAGAAGGATATGAAGAAGTCGAAGACGAAATTGAAGAGGCAGAAGTTGACTATCGAGAAGAATTAATGTGTGCCATAAAAGTTATCAGATGAGAAAAGAACAAAAACAATAAACTACAAGCAAAACTAGACAAGAAAAAGAACACTCAAGAAATAGAACAAATGATCACAAAATTGAAGGTTCAAATAGAATAAGATAAAATAATTGAAGAAGCACTCAAAGAACGACTAGAAGAAAATGACAAGATCATTGGAAACTTGGAAGCATATATTTTCACACTAAGAAAGGATATTCAAAAGAAAAATATACAAAATAGCTCAAAAGCTCTTGATGACATTATCAACAGTAAAAAATCTCATCTTGACAAATATGGACTTGGATACAATCATATATAAAAGGGATCAAGCTCCAAAACAATATAGCAAGAAACAAATCCAAAAAGCTATGCAAAAACAATCAAAGGGGAGAGGAAGATATACAAGGAAGATTACAAGGACACTCCTCCACCGAGAATATTCAGAATTTAGAATCAACAACAGACAGATAGGCCTCAAGAAGAAGAAGGATTCATAAGAGCACATCCTTTCAGAAGATCTTCAACTCCCAGGTATCAAACTATATTTTTTCATTTCCTTTATGCATGTAATAATTTTGGACATAAACTTGTGAATTGCAGAGCTAACAACATGAATAATAACAACTTTCAGAGTCATGCACAAAGTGGTTATTCAAGAAGACCTAATGAAACACAAAGAAGAAGTTACAACAGGTTTGAATCTTGGAGCACTGAAGTGGAATGTTACAAATGTAACAATTTTGGACATGTCGCCAAAGATTGTAGAATGACAGTCCCTCCTAAATAACCTCAATAGAATAACAATAGTAACAGAAAAGAACCTCAGAAAATGACATGGATAAGAAAACAAGATCAATATAGAAATGAATAATGCACAGTCTCTCTACAAGATAAGCAGAAGAAACACAGTTGGTATGTTGACAGTGGGTGTTCAAAACACATGATAGGTGATAGAAACAAATTCCTTACATTGCAAAAGGAAATAAATGGACCAGTCTCCTTCGGAAATGATAATTTAGCCAAAGTATTTACAGAAGGCACAGTCCGAATTGGGAACAAGAATGAAAAGGCACAAAATGTTCTACTGGTAGAAGATATGAAACATAATCTTCTAAGTGTGAGTCAAATGTGTGACCAAGGTCATAAAGTTACTTTCGATTCACAAAAGTGTGAGATATGAAGAGCAGGTTCACGGAAATTGGTCGGTACAGCTGCTAAAACTTCAAACAACATATATGCATTAAGTGAAATTGGAAATGAAAAGTGTTGTCTAGGAAAGGAAGATGAAATTTGGATATGGAACAAAAGAATGGGTCAGATGCATTTCTATAACCTTGTCAAAGTCAGCAAAAGAGAAGCAGTCAAAGAAATTTCCTAGATCACGAAACAAACAAACACTTTATGCAAGCATTGTCAACAAGAAAAGCAACCAAATACCAGGTTCAAATCAAAGGAATATTCAACTACAAGACCACTAGAAATTGTGCATATTGATCTAGCTGGACCAACTACAACAAAGGGCTTAAAAGGTGAGAGATACTTTATGTTATTAGTTCATCATTATAAAAGAATGACTACAGTTTGATTTCTCAAGAACAAGTCAGATGCTTTTGAAAACTTCAATATCTACAAGGAAATGGTTGAAAATGAGATGGATTCAAGAATCAAATGCTTGATATACGATAATGGAGGAGAGTTCACTTCAAAGGAATTTATGGACTACTGCAGCAGTCATGGAATAAAAAGGCAATTCTTCATTGCTAGGACACCTCAACAGAATGGAGTTTTTGAAAGAACGAACATGACAGTACAGGAAATGGCTCGAACAATGCTAATGGATTCCAAATTGACATATATATTTTGTACATAGGCAGTGCGTACAATATTTCACATTCAAAACCGAGTAATGCTCAGAAACAACATTGATCCGAAAATGCTCAGAAACAACATTGATAAAACTCCCTCTTACCTAGCCATGGAAAGGAAGACCAACAAAATGTGAAGGCTAATTTCCAGAGGTTTTACAAATGCTACACTCAAAAGAGAAGATGGAAGAATGGGAAAGTTTGACTCTGTGTGGACAAAGGAGTACTTGTTTCATCAATTGTTACTTTGATTATTTCCACAACTTTGTTACAATATAATATTGAACAAAGCAGAAAGCATCCACATAACAATTGATGAAATAGGCGACCATAATCAAAGGAAGAAGAAAAACAAATCATCGAATAACTTTTCAAGAAGAAGCTAAGATGAAGCTAGAAGAGGAAATGAAGAGAATCCAATAGAACATAAGAGAAAGTCCAAAAAGTATCTCCAAAAGACACCTAGCAAATGAGTACGTATGAATCATCCTTAGATCAGATTATTGGAAACAAAGATGTAGGAGTTGATGCTAGAAGAAAAACTGCTCTCACCGAACAAACACAACTTAGCACTCTTATCTACAATTGAGCCAAAATGTTTTGAACAAGCCCACAAGGATAAATTTTGGAATAAGGCCATGGATGAAGAATTGATCAAATAGAGAAAAGACACTCTGGGAATCATTCCAAGACCAAAGAATAGGAACGTGATCATCACAACACAGTTTTGTGGAATAAATTAAACGAATATGGACAAGTTACAAGGAAACAAAGCCAGATTGGTATAAAGGATATGCACAGATTGAATGAACCGACTCGAAGAGATATTTTTCCCAATAGCCAGAATGGAAGCAATCTACTTTGATTTTAGCTCATGCATGCTCCCAAAATGTTAAACTATATCAGATGGATGTAAATCCGCTTGAATGGGGAACTTGAAGAAGAAGTTCACATTGAACAAACTGCATGGATTCTTCAAATGGTCGAGAACGCAGATTATGTGTGTAAATTAAAGAAGGCCGGTATGGTCTAAAACAAGATCCTAGAGCATGGTACTCTAAAATAGATAAGTATCTGGAGTAGGCAAGGTTTAGAAAAGGAAGTGCATACAACAACCTCACATCAAGGTAAGTCAAGGTAATATTTATTAATTGAAGTTTATGTTGATGATATTATTTGGTGTGATGACAAGGTTTTGAATTGCAAAAGATATGCACAACTTGAATGTCATTTGCGTAACTATCATCTCTTTGGGACCTCGACACAAAGCAACGTATGAATTTTATTTCTCAAACCAAGTATATCGAGAAATGCTAAAAAGATTCTGAATGGAAGATTGAAAACAAGTCAATACTCCTATGCAAACCAAGTTGCGTTGAGCAAAGATACGATCCAAAGTTCATAGATTAGAGGCAATACAAGTCAATGATTGGTAGCCCACTATATGTGACAACATCTAGACTCGATGTAATGATAGCTGATAGGTGAAACGATTTCAAACAAATTCAAAGGAATCACATGGCTTAGTAGTGAAGAGGATTTTCGAACATCTCAAAGGAAAAGAAGAGTTTTGATTATGGCATCCGCAGAAATGATCTTATCACTTACTACATAGATGCAGATTGAGAATGTTGTATTGATGACCCATGAAGAACTAGTGGAGTAGAGTTATACTTGGGTGAGTATTTAGTACATGGCTAAGCAAGAAACAAACAACAATATCTTTATCCATAACTGAGGAAGAGAGACATAAAAGAACATCACAGGCCACATGTCTTTGGACGGTTTCCAACCTCTTTGGACGGGAAGATACATGCTGAGCATGGATGAGACCATTCCACCCATTGCGATAACATGTTTCATCAAGATCCTCAAGAACCCAAAGTTGATGCACTCCAAGAATAAGCACATTCCAATCAAGATCACTTTCTACGAGAGCAGGTAGCAAAAAAGAACATCAGAGTTGAACATATGAGCACAAAATAACAAGTGGCGTATTATTACTACAAACCACTCAAGAATCCTTCGAATATTATCTTAACAGACGGAGTTATTTCTACTCCAAAATGAATTCATTTTAAATGCCTATCCATATGTCCAGATTTACAACGCAGGAAGCACCATAAGAGGACAGCTCAATCAAGGAGAAACCCCAGATGGAAATATATCTTTCCATTCACATGACAAAGCAAGCAGATTTCATTAGATGCAGAGGATAGAGGCATGGTCTTAGGGCGTAAGATTTATCAGATACAGAGGACAGAGGCAGAGGACAAATGAATGGTTCCGTGTGGCCAGATTTATTGTGACAGAGGACAGAGGCATGGTTCAAGGGGAGAAGATTAACTCGACAATGGCGACATGCATGGTTCTAGGGAGCATGAGAGGATATGATTTCAGTATCGCACTAGAGTTTTCATCAATGCCTAAGGTGGAGATTGTTGATTAAGTTTGGCTGTCATTGATGTCAACACTGAAGAAAGGCCCGTGAACGCATTGGTTTGGGGTAATGACCCGACGGATGTAAAGATGACTCATTATTGAATTGCCATGGTTGATAGGAGGTAATGATGAACTCCAAAGTGGTCTTTATGAAATCCTCATCGAAGATACTTTGCAGAGGAGAATCCATGCTTATTTGAGGAATAAAGAGATGAATGACAATGAATTAGAGTGGAACTATCATAAATGGATAGTGCTTGTCATGTCATTTTTGGTGGTATGTGGAATCGCCACATAACTCTTCATGGTTAGAGATTTATGACCATATGAAGTTGGAGAACCTCATGAGTCTTATAGAATCCCCCAAGAGTCAAAGCGCTTTGCAAAAGAAATTATTTTAAATGAAGAAGCCCTAAAATAAGGAAAGTGTAAGGTTAAATTAAGATATAAATAAGAGACAAAAATCACTCATAAAACAAACACATGTACATATTGTATATCTATTTTCTTGTGTAAAGCTCTTGTAAATACTCTTGAGGATACATCTGAAGTGGAAAACGTCTGAGGTAGCTTGAAGGGTTGATGGAGAAATTCTCGGAATTACAACAAAACCCTATTTTTTTGAGGTGTATGTGGTCTTTCTTTGTACAAGGTGCGCGTAGAGCACATGATGTGTATACGTAAGTTGTCTATGTACAAGGTGCATGCATGTTGAGTTATATGCAGGTTGTCTGTGTACAAGGTGCGCATATTGTTGGAAGATTATTGTTGTCATTGATGTCAACCCTAGTCGCGGGTTTTGGGACCGCAATATTGATAAAGGTATTTGGACATGAAGAAAATGCACATGTATATACAATACCCATGAATGGATAGTATATCATGTTGTTTCCGTGGTATGTGGTATGTCACATGGATTCTCATGGTTGAGGAGAGAAGTGAATTTGAAGATGGAGAAAGTGAATTGAAGAAGGAAGTACATGTAGGCCTGTTATCCCGAGTCGAGGGGATGAATCAGGCATCATGTCTCATATCTACATGGTCCTGCATTACGGAATACCGAGAGCCGGAGCGACCCGAGCATGGTCCTCGAGGACCCTTCTTTCCCTTCTCAAATGACATTTGTCCGCCAAAGAAAATTCAACCTCCATCACTACCGCTTGGTCTTTATATCAAAGAAGGCCTTTGCTCCATGAGGTAATTGGTCCAAGGTATCATGTATGTGTCATATTTAATCATTACAACCTTCTCATGCATTAGACTTTCACTTTGGATGACCAGCTGATCTTACACTCAATCCGCTTCTTGACCACCGCTGGGGGTGATTGATTGGGTAGCTAGTAAGTTGGTATTCATGGGTTTTGCTAATAAACCAAGGGTTTGAAGAATCATCGTCTGTTCCCCTCATACTTTCACTTTTTCCATCTTATATCCTACTATTCATCCTTTACTCCTAACTGCCATTAGAAGACCACCCTGCACATCTTGTCTTGTGGGGAAGAAGGGGCTAAAGGTCTGTGGAGGTTAAAGCAGTTGGTAAAAGATAAGCCATAGGAAAAATAAACCTAGAGATGCTTCACTTCAGGGATCCCCGAGAAGGCAATAAAAGGCCTCTACAAGAAACCTAGGGACCCTAAGAAAATGATAAATAACAAGTGCAAGACTTAACTAAGAGGATGGGAGGTCTCATCACTTGTTTCTAATTCCATTACTATGTTCATAGGTATTTAGCGGGTATGACATTGCCATCATCCTGTCACCAAACTGTATGCTGGACCTTTGGTTGCATGGTTAAGGGGAAGGGGGTCTCATCACCAGCCAGCCCTACTATCATTTTCTGCTAAGATATTAGTGGGTAACGCTGTCACTTCCTCGCCACCTAGCCAAGACATCCTCTTCATAAAGGCTTGCAAAAATACAAATAAAGAAAGATAAGGCAAATATGCAAAAACAAATCTATGACGCGTACAGCTCGCCTCCCACAAAGGCACCCACAGACCACACCAAATTCTAGGTCTGACTATGACCGCACATCCCTAAAACCATATCACTTCACTCATACATGTTTTGGATAACCCTTTGTGGAAACTTTCAGTTTTGTAGGGTGTTGACCCAATAGGCTGCCCTTGGTTGTTTCTTTGGACTTTGTATGGTGGGTCTGTAAGGTCTTTGAGCTTATTAGGAAGATTTGTTAGGGGTGTCATGCATATATTTGATAATCTTAATGATGAAATCTGATTTACATTGCCATGATGTTTTGACTAATGAGCCCCTGGATGGCATAGCCTTTGATGTCCATGACCATACTTGACGGACATGTACCAGAGGACGGCACATGGGGAGATGGATCGGGCTTCGACCTTCATGGGGTCAAGAGCCCACTGATGGACGTTGGGATGGCAGATGCAGATTGTGGTTTATGATGAGCCCATGCACACGGGTAAGAAGAAGAAAGCCCCTCAATGTGACGCCTTTTGGCATTGAGCTGGCTTATGGGGGATCAGCCCCCGGCGTATTTAAGCGGACCATGATGGACAGACGCCACCGCTGATGATTGGACGCTTTCCAGTAAGCACGTGGCAGCTATGATTTGCCAGTTCGCACGGTGGCATGATGCCGGGAAGCCCAGAGGGGCACCCAATTTGTTTCAGGTTTGTCATGCCCTAAGAGGGCTAATGTCTCACCTGAGGGGCTTGATCGCCTTGTCTTTTTTGCTCATTTTAGCAATTTAGCATGTAAAAGTGACAAAATGATTAAAATCGAATCATATTCTATTCGCTATTTTGTTGACTCACTTAATTCTAAGGTCAAGTATTGTATAAATAGAGATGTTTTTCCCTTAATGATAATAACACAACTTGCTCTTACTTGTGAGAGAGACTTCTATCTTGTCTCTTGCATTTTGGTCTCTGGAGAAGGTAGCGCAACTTCTTTGAAGGTCTTATATTTTGGTGAAGTGGTGCTTTTTACATTGGAAGTTTACAACTAGGGATTGGATTGATGTTCTCATGATCTTGTAAGTGTATTCATTCAAGAAGCTTTGAAAGATAGTTGTCTACATTTACATTCATTGTAACTTGTTGCTTTAACTTAACTTGAAACCCTGTGGAGTCTTAATACACACAAGCAGGCTTGGCTTTATGTCCCCATATCATTAGCTTTAACCATTTGATTGGAGAGAGTTTAGCCTAGCCATTGCTACACCAGCTTTCTCTTCTGTGTTAGTTTTGAGTAGAAATTGAAGAAAGAATTGATTCTAGGCTTAGCCATTGCTACACCTAGGGTTTGGTTCTAGGGTTTGGAGTAGAAAGCCTGCCTTTGCAAACACTTTTCAGCCATAGATCATTCAAGCTAAATGCCTTTGCCGATGAAGTGCTAAGGAAAGGATTGCTTCAGGCTCAGCCTCTTGCTACACCTAGGTTAGCCTCCTCTTCTTAGGGTTAGGCTCTTGGTGGCCTTGCCTGCAACACCACTAGAACCCAATTCTCCTTGTCCCTTGGATTTGTAAAGACCCCAAAACCATTAGCCACCTCTCTGGACTCCATTAACCTGCACTAATCAAAAGTCTTTCTTTGAGCTTGTTGTACTCTTTCAAACTTCAAACTCTTTTCAAACTTGCAAAACCCTTAACTAACCTAGTTAAGTTAACCTAGCTTATCTTTAGACTAACTTCTAGGATAATGGAGGCCTTTAGAGTTTGTTTGCTTGGATAGAAGGGCGCGGCCTCATCTCCTCTTTGCAGTGGGAGTTAGATTGAATTTTGGTTGGTTGATTTTGTCAAACGCGTCCACTTTGGCTAGCTAACCCGCAAAACAACAACAATAGCATAGTCAGACGCCATACTATTAAAACTCTTGTTTAAACCCTAAACGCTTTGGCTTTTATCTTTCTCATTTGATTGGTATTGAGCTATTGATTACATTTGCAAGTGTATTTGGTGAAACGCTGTGCTCTTTTCCTTTCTATTTGTCTATTGATAAAGCTTGACGCCACACCTGTAAACATTACCATAGGGCTAACGCCATACTTCATTTCTTTAGTTTATGCCCGCAACGTTGTGATTGTTAGCACCTTTGATTGGCATTGAAAGATACTTGTTCTTTCCTTGTTATTTGGCTCAAACGTTTACCCTTTGTCATTTGTTTTAGCCTATTAAGAAAGCCTATCATACCTTTAGCGTTAAAGATTAGGTATAGGTGGACGCGGGCGCTTTGTATATGAGCATTGATATGACAATTGCATTTGGTGATAGGATACATGGTTTACATTGCACACACATTGAATGCCATTTGTCCTTATGCTTTTTATTGAGAAGTGATTATACTTTTGTTTTATTAGCCATCATTGACTTCACCAATAATAGCATCTAATAATTGCTCATGTACTACAGATAGTCATTGGTTTTATGAAGTACTGAATCACCGTAGCATATATTCTAGTTGTCTTTGTTTTTGTCTTCGCAGACCGTGTGCCGCCAAAGGATCTTCTTGGTGACTATTCGGCAATCGGCACCGTAGCTGGCTTCCTCTTTGAGTTTACCTTATCCTTTGACCTTCTTTATCCAGATTGACATTAGGGACGCCTCCCTTGGACTCGCCATTCTCCTAAATAGAAAGAGTTCCACATCGAGGTGACAGTGGGAGGGAAAGCTCCTCGCTATCACGCTTAAGTCTTTTGACCAAGCTTTTCAATCTTTCCTACAAACCGCGCGATAACATTTTTATGCCAATACCGGGGAACACGAAGTCTACCTTCCTCAACGACACATCTTTGCAAGCCTAGCTTACCCGGCTTAATCCACTAGCCTTTTTCCCCTATTTCTTTGGTAGCTTCAAGAAAACTATCCGGGCTAATTCAATCGGGATGATGCATCCAACAATGACTTCACAATGGATCCAGGAAGCTATAGACCCTTTAGATATGAGTGAAATCCCCGGATATCCCAGAAGAATGCCTCCCCGTTATGAGGATTTCCTCCATCGATTTGCTGGCAAGGATGAAGATTGTCCAAGTCCCACATGAGAAGATTTTGGAAGTTCTTCCCGCACTCGCTGATGATGAAGCTCAAGACTTGGTGATGAAGCTCTTTTCCTCGCTTCCCCGCATGGAGAAGCCCGAAATGGTATGATGACCTTCCAACCGCCAAAGATCACTACTATGCAACAATTTGAAGAAATTTTCTGCAAGATGGACCGTGGAAATGGAAGATATACAATCTTTGCTCAAAGAACTTGAAGATGTAAAACAAGCACTTGAGGACTCGCTAAAGATCACTTCATGCTAGGTTTCGAAGTCTTTTACCGCATTCCTTTGACCGGCCGTCTCAAGACAATTACCTAGTCTACCTCTATACCAAAGGACTTAAGGTACATTTGAGTTTCATTCTAAACAAGAAAAGCCGAAAACACTTCCCAGCTCACGTGAATGGCCATAAATTGAGGATTCTGCTCATGAACAAGATTGATGCCGTAAACGCTATCAAAATGATGCAACTGATCTCCCGTGAAACTTCAAAATTACACAAGAGAAGGTGAACAAATTGTTGGCCAGCAAAATGAGAAAGTGATTAAGGAGCAAGAACCTCGAAAGCAAGAACTCAACAAAATGATGGTGCTGTCCACTGCGTTCTCCCACCGATGAAGTCATGCACCAACCTGTTTCTCCTATACAGCAAAGTGAAGAAGAGGTTAGTCACCTTCCGCTTCAAAATGATAATGACACCGAGTATTCAGAAGATGAAGAAGAAATGGAAGCCTGCATCGGGCGCAAAAGTCCTTGTCAGGAAATTGAAGATGAAAGAAATTGCATGAGGATGAAACACTAGTAATCATTCCTCAACTTGATGAAGCTCTCCAAGATCCGTCACTCCCCAAGACAAGATGAAGAAAATGAGGTACTATTTTGATTCTTTGATGATGCCTTGTTTCCATGATTCAGAAATGAAGAAGGAACGAAACCCTTGGATGAGCTGCATCCTCTATGTCTCAAGGATGAAGACGAAGGAGATCTTCATTTGATGATGATATCCAAATACTTGAGCTCTTTGATCGTGAAGGATTAAGCGAGGTACATTGTTCCCCTTCCAAGTTTTAAAATGGTTATTTGCCTTATAACACAAAGAGTGAAAGAGTATTGATGTGTTGACTTGCATGTTATGATACCGACACCGACGAAGCTGATTTTGATGAGTTCATACATGTTGGAAGAAGAAGGTGGATATAATTGGTTATGATACAGATCCCATCTATGACACCTAAGAATCATTCCCAAACGTTGTTTTACAATTACCATTGTTAAATTTCTTTTGACCGGTAACTAAGAGATGAGGTTTTGCTTATGAAGCCAAAAACCCCAAGGAGGACCTCACCTTGTTTTTCGTGATTATTTATCGATTTACCTTGAGATGTTTGATGAGTATGGCCAATGAATCCTTTTATAAAGATGATTACCAACCACCGCTGTGTTCGTGACTGCTACAAGTAAAGACATTGTTTGCCTTAGGGAAGTTAGCTCATGACTTTTCTCCCAACCACCTGCTATTTCTTTGCCTTGCTTTCCATTCAGGATGTAGCTGAAGCAATTCCTTTCATTTTGAGTTTCCTTCCCGGGTAAAACCTCTAGTTTTCAAGGGTTTTGACAGCGATACTCTTCCACCGGTTTTAACCTCCTCTTGATGATTTTCCAACCATCTATTAGACTTTTGTCAACCCTTCCCTTAGAAAGTGAAGATGTCCTAGGTAAATCCGGCCCATGTGTCCTCAGGGTCCGCTTTCAACCCCGTGATTTCTTTTTATGACCCTTTCTTTGGACAGGGATTGAGGCTTTCCTCGTGAGATGGACTTGGCAAGATTTTGGACCTTCCCACCCGCTTCCATGAGTTAGATTCTAATTCTTCCGATGATATGATGTATATTCTAACTCAGACATATTTGTGCTTGATGTATCACTGCTTGGGTTTATGATGAAGCACAAGGGCGTGTATCGGGACACATAGATTTGTTGTTTGACTTAATGATCATGATTTTACTGGTGAAATCACCACCCCGCCCTTTGTTGCCGATGCTCTTTGCTGAGTGTGAGCGTGTCACGCTCCACGAGATTAAGTTTATGGGTTCTCATACTTCTACAAGCATACATGCCCTTGAGTTGGAGCCAGATGTTATCCCTATATCTAGGATAACTAGGGAGATCATGTCTCAGGCCCACATGGTCCTAGACATGGAATAATGGTGAGTCGGAGCTACCCGAGCATGGTCTTGGAGGACCCTTCTTTTCCTTCACCAGATTTGTCTCCGCCAAATAGCATTACCAACCTCCATCACTACCGGATTGGTCTTATATCAAAGAAGGCTCTTTGCTCCATGAGGTAATTGTCCAAGGTATCATGGTATGTGTCATATTTGGATCATTACAACCTTCTTATGTATGCATTAGATCTCTTTTCACTTTGGATGACCTGCTGGATTCACTAACCAGCTTGGACCACTGCTAGTGATTAATGGGGCAGCTTAGTAAGTTGGTATTCATGGGTTTTGGTTAGCCACCAAGGGGTTTAAAGAATCATCGTCCGGCCTCATACTTTCACTTTTCCATCTTATATCCCTACCATTCATCCCTTTACCCTAGTCCGGCCATTGTAGGGAGGACAACCTGGGTACATCTTGTCTTGTGGGGAAGAAGGCCAGCCCGTGAGGTAAAAGCAAACCGGGTATAAGACAAAAGCCATAGGAAAAATAAACCTAGAGATGCTTCACTCTGTGGATCCCCGAAGGCAATAAAAGGCCTCTCATAAGAAACCGAGGGACCCTAAGAAAAATGGATAAAATAAATAAGTGCAAGACTTAACCAAGAGGATGGGAGGCCCCATCACTTGTCAATTCATTATGTTCATAGGTATTTAGCGTATGACATTGCCATCATCTCGTCACCAAACTGTGTAAGCAAAGGGATCTTTGGTTGCATGGCCAAAGGAAGGGGGGTCTCATCACGAGCCTCTATCATTTCTCGCTAAGATATAGTGGGTAACCCAAGCCACTCGCCACCTAGCCAAGACAAAGTGTCCTCTTCATAAAGGCTTGTAGCAAAATACAAATAAAGAAAGATAAGGCACAAGGGCTTGGAAAAATTGCATCCATGATCTGCACAAATACCCTACAAAGGCACCCACTGCATCTACACCACCTTGGTCTTACTATAACTGCACATCCCTAAAACCATATCACTTCACTATACATGTTTTGATAACCCTTTGTGGAAACTTTCCAGCTCTTGTGGGTGTGTTGACCCAATAGGGTTGCCCTTTGGTTGCTTTGACTTTGTATGTGGGTCTCAGTGTAAGGTCTTTGGAGCTATTAGAAGATTTGTTAGGGTGTCATGCATATATTTGATAATCTTAATGATGAAATCTGATTTACATTGCCATGATGTTTTTGGACACGAGTCCCCCGAGGGCGTAGCCTTGATGTGCGTGACCATGCCCGCGACAAAATTGTGAGGATCTAAGTGACATGGGAGATGATCACCGACTTCCATGGGCTGAAGAGCCCATCGATGGACGTTGGGATGGGCGATGCAGATGTGGTTTTACATTTTGAGCCCATGCACACGTAAGAAGAAGAGTTCCTCATCGTGATCGCCTTTGGCATTGAGCTGCGGGCTTATGGGGATCAGCCCCCCGCGTATGATGCGGGACCATACGGATGACGCCACCAAAGGATGATCGATCGTTTTCCTGTGGCACGGGCGCCATGATTTGCTAGTTCGCAATGCGGTGGCATGATGGCCGGGAAGCCCAGGAGGGGCAACGCTCCACTTATTTGCGTTTTGTCATGCCCTAAGAGGGCTAACGCCTCACCGAGGGGCTTGACGTATTGTCTTTTGCTCATTTAGCAATTTAGCATGTAAAAAAGTGACAAATGATTTAAAATCGAATCCGTTAGCCTTGTCGGGCTATTTTGTTGACCTAATTTTTAATTCTAAGGTCAAGTATTGTATAAATAGAGATGTTTTTCCCTTAATGATAATAACACAACTTGCTCTCATATTGAGAGAGGATTTTTAGCTCTTAGCTTGCATTTTTCTGGCTCCTGAGAAGGTAGCTTAACTTTGAAGGTCTTATTTCTTGGTGAAGTGGTGCTTTTGCTATTGGAAGGTTTACAAACTAGGGATTGATTGATGTTCTTCATGATCTTGTAAGTGTATTTCTTTCAAAAGCTTCTTGAATGAATAGGTTGTTGTCTTACATTTACATTCATTGTACTTTGCTGTTTTAACTTAACTTGAAACCCTAGGAGTCTACACACAAGTAGGTTGAGACTTTATGTCCCCATAGCATTAGCTTTTAATCCATTTGATTTTGAGAGAGTTTAGCCCAGCCATTGCTACACTAGCTTTCTCTTTCTTGTGCTAGTTTTGGAGTAGAAATTGAAGAAAGAATTGATTCTAGGCCTAGCCATTGCTACACCTAGGGTTTGTCTCTAGGCTTGGAGAAAGCCTTGCCTTGCAACACTTTTTCAGCCATAGATTTCTCTTCATAAGCTAGCCATGGCTGCTGAAGTGTTAAGGAAAGGATTGAAGCTCTAGGCTCAGCCTTTGCTACACCTAGGTTAGCCTTCTCTTAGGGTTAGGGTTTCAGGCCTTGCCTTGCAACACCACTAGAACCTAATTCTCTTGTCCTGATTTTGAAGACCTCTAAACCATTAGTTACCTTTCTTTGACTCCATTAACTCCAAGGCACTAATCAAAGTCTTTCTTTTGAGCTTGTTGTACTCTTTTCAAACTTCAAACTCTTTCAAACTTGCAAAACCCTAACTAACCTAGTTAACCCTAGCTTATCTTTAGACTAACTTTAAGTGATAGCGTGAGGCCCTTTTAGAGTTTGCTTGGATAAAGGGTGCTGGACTATCTCTTTGTAGCCGCGGAGTTAGATTGAATTTTGGTCGGGTTGATTTTGTCAAACGCCCACTTTGGCTACTAACTCAAGAACAACAACAATAGCATTAAATGTGATCAGCCATACCTATTTAATCTATTTTTTGAACCCTAACGTTTTGGCTTCATCTTTCTCATTTGATTGGTATTGAGCTATTGGATTATGACGGTAAGTGTATTTGTGAACGTTGTGCTCTTTTTCCTCTTTCTATTTGCTCATTGGATAAAGCTTGACTAATCTGTAAAGACACTGCTAGGGCTAACGTCATACTTTCATTTCTTTAGTTTATGCCTCCAACGTTGTGATTGTTAGCACCCCTTTGGTACTGAGTTGATACTTGTTCTTCCTGCTTATTTGGCTCAAACGTTTAAATTCCTTTGTCATTTGCTTTAGTTTGTTGAAAAGCCTATCATACCTTTAGCAAAGAAAGAATTAGTATAGGTGATGTGGCAGTTTTTGAGCATTGATTAGACAATTGCATTTGTGATATGATGCATGGTTTACATTGCGCACATTGAATGCCATTTGTCCTTATGCTTTTATTGAGAAGTGATTATACTTTTTGCTTTATTAGCCATCATTGACTTTCAGCCAATAATAGCATCTAATAATTGCTCATGTACTAAGAGATAGTCATTGGTTTATGAAGTACTAACCCACCTAAGCATATATTCTAGTTGTCTTTGTTTTGTCTCAAGAAAACAGTGTCATTAAAGGATTCTCTTGTGACTATCTTGGGCATCAATCAAAGGAAGGGGTTTCTCCTTGACTTTGCCTTATCCTTCAACCTTCCTTAATCCAGATTGACATTAGGGACGTCTCCCTTGGACTCGCCCTCCTAAATAGAAAGAGCTCCCCATCGAGGTGACAGTGGGTGGGGAAGCTCCTGTTACGCCGGTTTAAGTCTTTGACTCAAGCTTTTCAATCTTTCCTACAAACCGTGCGATAACAGGCCCTAAAGACAATTAAAGAAAAGAATTACAAAATAAGAAAGTGTCAAGTCAGCACTAATGTTAAAAGGAAGTGACATGAATGGTATAAATAAACATCATTATACATTCATTTTGATATAAGTTGAATTTGAGAGGAAATAAGAAGTAAATAAGGACGGATTTCAAGGGAGGATGAAGTCTTTTGGTGATGTGTTCTAAGGTATGTTATTTCCAGGTCAACTTACCATTTTTTCTATAATGTTTTTTCTAGAACAATTCAGATGGTGAAATATCTATGGTATTGAGAATACATATCAAGGTACTTCTAGTAAAAAGTTCAGCTCTTGATTCCCTATAATTATGGAGATACACTCTGTGGAAGATACGGTTTTTGACCCGTCCTAAAGCTAGTCAATAAAAAGGTGTTCCGAGTAAAATAGTCATAACTTCTTCATCGAGAATCCAAATGACATGGGACAAATTTCATTGGAAAGAGTGAGGAATTTTGTTTCTTGTGTGTGATTTTCATAATCAGATGTTAAATATTGAGCACGGGACATTCTTTACAAGTTCGGTCTCCTGAATAGACCAGAATTGAATAAAGTCTACCATTCTTTCTATAAATTCTTTTTGGGGAGGATTCAAGGAGTCAAACTTGGAGGAGTTTCAGAGAATACATTGAGTAATATTATATACAGGATCAAATTACTCCAATAATTGAATAATTTCATAAATTAAAGAAGTCTCAAGAAGCATTATCAGGTTCTATGTGATGACTGGTTGATGGTGATGATTTAATGTAAAGTTGTATTATCTCTCATATATTCTTGGGTGGAAGGAAGG
>SNQJ01S0002885.1:278405-292825 GCA_010110895.2 Picea sitchensis | reverse complement strand
ATGGTCCCGGGGTCTATGTCAAGGGTGTCCTTTATACCCTTTTATCTTTCTCCTTGTAGCGAATGGCCTGAGTAGGATTATCCACCAATATCATAGCAGGAACATTATTAAAGGGATAAAAGTATCCTAAGAATAATTCCTCACACACATTTTATTAGTTGATGACGTAATATTTTTTGTGTAGCTTATGATCAAGAGTTAAAAGCATGGAAAGGAATCATGGACTCCTTTTATGTGGTTACTGGTATGCAAATTAATATTGGAAAATTTGTTGTCCTTACCAATGAATTAGAGGAAGACTTAAAGGGCCAATAAAAGGATCATCTCCCCTTTTCATGGAAAATTATTGACGAAAGAATGAAGTACTTGGGGTTCTATCTCAATCCTAACTCATCTACAACATGCTAAAATAGATATGAATGGAGCTTAATAATTCACATAGAAACATATGAATTATTTCCAAACACACAAAGTTCATGCACAAAAAATAAACTCATGAAATAGCAAAACAACAAGATAAAACACTTATCTTTTAACAATGGTTGTGCAACCAACCATAGTCACCCTCGAGCAGAGGGTAGTAATCCACAAAAGAGGGTTGTTATGAGGAAAATATCTCTATGGCTAGGGGGAAACCACAACATAAGGAAATGACTGCGGAAATCAAATCTAATATCAAGTATGCTATATAGAAAAATATGTTGGCAAGACAAGATAAAAGGCCTACCTCGTCCAAATGTTTGATGAAGTCCATCGTTGAGCACTTGAACCAAAGAAATATACCTACAACTAGTCCTCAACAACCAAGCAACACAAGAATATGGTGATAATATGTCATGTTAACACATTCAATAGCATAATACATCAACATTCATAACAAATACGCCCATGGAATAATAATTCAAATATTTGTGGGATATTAATTGGACGAGAAAAGAGTATTTATATTAAGATATAATCATCAGAAGTGAATGAGTTACAAAATTCCTCATCGCCACGGTTTGGAACCGAAAAAACTAAGTTCCTTCCAGCTGGGCCTCCACCACTTCAATCCTCCACCAAAGGAAATCTCATATAAGAGAGACAATGAAGTTCTCAATCAATAAAGGAAGAGCTTGGGGGTTGAACATTGTGTTTAGACTTAAAGGACAAAGGGATGTAGACTCAATGTGAAGTGAATAATTTATCGAGAGTAACTTTTCTCTCAAAGTTGAATTCTTTTTCCTCTTTTCCATAGCTCAGATTTGGCCCATGTATAGCCTTCAAGTGGAATTGAATGGCCGAGTTAGAAATTTTCCAGTAATGGAAGGCCAAGGATCGTTGATCTCATGACGTGACATGGAAACCCGACACCATTTTTTAATTTTAGGCACATATCCCAATGTATGAAGGTTGTAGTGGTGCAACTTGCGTATACACATGTTGTATTATAGGCAGGGCACATATATCTGGAAAAATTATCTTTTTATCTCTTGGATTTGCAAAAAGGGACTTCAAGTTTGCATAGGGAAATGGAAAAAGGTCGTCTATGCAAGATTGCATGGGGTGAGGAAAATATTGTTATAACAGATTCCCCCTAATGTGTGAGGTTAGAGGAGTATCTGAGATGGCCAAAATACATTATAAAAACCCAGAAGTGGAGTAATGGGAACCGAACTAGAAGAACTAGTTGCTCATTACAATCTGTACTCACTTTGCATATATGGCTGCCAATTTGAATTACACTGTAAATCCATGTGCAAATATACCAAAAAACTGTCCATGGCCATGAATAGGAAAATATAAATGTGGTTACATGCCAAAGGTTGTCATAGTCATGAACAAGGCCCAACAAAACTAGTCTCAGAATCAATCTGAAGATATATGTATATAATGGAGTATAATATGATCTCCCGTGATCACTGGAGTCACATAGGTACTTGTCCAATGAAAAGGTAGAAACAACTTAGGAATATGTGACTACAAACTTATGTCTTCAAGTCTTCTAAACAATCTGCCAAAGGTGCATGTCTACATCATGTGAATAAAGAAGTTGAGGTCGAACACAATGAAACTTTGTTTGATTACCAGTCATTGAGGTATACCATTAACAACCACGAGACAACCTACCGATAATGAAAGTAGGTATCAAGGAACCAAGTACATTATTACAAGTGTGAATAAAGGAGATGAGGTCGAACACTTTAAGAATCCCTTGATCAAGAGACATTGATGTATTCCCAACTATCGATGGCAAGAGAACCTACCACTAATGACTACAAGCCTCTAGGTACTCATAGGACTCTAGGTCTTGTCTCTAGAATATATGAGTTGAAGTCGATGGAAGGAGACCCACTGAAAGCAGAGCATTAAGGCATCTCTCATCATTCAACACAAGGTACAAAGAAGGATCTTGATGATTTGGAGGAAATCAGACGAAGAACATGTTCATGAACCAACAACCATGTGGATCTTTCGCGTGTGCCAGGTGCAAGTGGTACACAAAAAAGACCCTATGAATAGCAGCCAATGAGGGAAAATGTTGAAAAAGGCGAGGAAACCACCAATAAGGCTAATGGCATCCAAGACACTACATGAATACCAATGTGTGAATAGATGTCTTACCATTGAACAAAAGGGAAATCACCCAGTCAATGAGAAATGATGAAATGTCGACTGTTGGGTTGAAGGTTACCTACCAATGAGGGAAGTAGGACCAGGTTATGCAATATGAGTACAACCTCATGTGATTCTGAGACAAACTGAGTGTATGGATGACATGCAAATTCAATAGTTCTAAGGAATGGCCGACACATGTTGATAGACATCCTCTGAACAAGAGAATGAGACACATGGAAGACTTTCGCAGCATAGAGTCAATGATGAAACCATGAGATGTAGGAGGCATTGATCAAAATCTCCATAGGGACTGGAAGAGTAACCAGTTGGAGGTGTAAACTCTCTCTAATGATCTCAGTTTCCTAAGGCCATGCTAAATCCAAAATTATGATGACAAATAGACTAAATTTTTTTTTGCTTCGTTCAAAGGAGACACGACTGTTGCCAATATAAGATAATACTACCTTCCCACCCATATTTTTTTGTTTTTTCATAGTCAAATGAATGCTAGGATACATAGGAGGGAATGAGTGTTGCAAGTAAGCAAAACTAGTTCCAGTAGTGGAACATACCTATGCTCAATGTAAGAAGGTGCATGCAGGAGATGGACAGTTGGGGGAATGTTCCCTCCTAGGTATAAGGTGTCAAGCTGCGAAGGATATAAACAAGGCTCTTCTTCGTTGAGTATGAAAAACTGTTGAGGAAAACGATTCATAAAGAAAAGAGAGAAATGGAAATAGGCTCAATACGACAAGCAAGGGCATGAGATGCAATCACATCTTAACGCCAAAAACTGTCATTTTTCATAATATTAGTCTACTTTGTTTGAAAAAGGGATAAACTTGTACCAAATATACATCCTTTAAAATCCAATTTACGGGTGTGAAAGAGACAATTTCACTCGACAATATTTTATCTTTTTGAAAACGAATCGGAAAAGAGATTAAATCAAACTCACTTGGGAGTCCTCTAGGTATAGGTCAACATGTTTATGAGTGAGTCATGAGGATCAACATAAAGTCATGTATTAGCTATAAGGGACTCCTTGTCCTATGAAAAACAACTCTGCATGGGAACTAAATGAAGTAGAGGATCTAACTAGGGTACCCATGTTTGGTAAGTCTCTACCATTTGATAATGACACTTCTAGTAGTAGATAGAAAGTTCCATATTGCTAAAAAATGGGTTCGTACCTAAGGCATATGAATGACAGTTATAGGACGATGCAAGTGTGCATAATGGAATGGATACCTATCCGTTATGCTGGGTATCAAAAACACTTGTCTGAAGTTATGAACGGTCAACATAACGTTGAAAACTGCAAGAGTCTCTGGACCAAACTACTAAAACCAACTCAATCCACTATTGTATTAGTCCATTAGGAGAAAATATTATCCGAAACTATGGAAAGTGGGTAAAACATTGCTCTAAATAGTAACAAAAACCAAATTTACTATATCATTTTATTTTTTTACCCAAATAGTGGATTTTGGACCAAATTACCTCTGATCTTCAACTGGTGATTATGGGAGCTATGAGTGACAGAATCAATGAACGTCTGGACTAGGTAATTCCTCTTCCCCTCCTCTTTCTTTCTAGTAGATTACATTTTGTATTTAGGTTTCAATTTTTAATTTATTTAGGGTGCGAATCAGAAGTTTAGGTGTACGCGGGATACCATTTATCAGTTCATGTATACACATGATTATATGTGGCTGTATAAAAGACAACCAACACATACTCAGCCTTATATGCGACTGTGAATGTTGCAGCCCACGTATATATCCGTAAACAATTTTTTTTTATGATTTCTAGCTCAAAAAGTGTTTTTTCTCTTGCAGTATGTTGCTAGAGTGGAGGGAAAGGGAACATGAGGAGGTATATGTTGTTGTGGAAAGAGATTGAGGGGCCCAAATCACTTTGAAAATATGCAGGTTGTATAAGTTTTGGGCACTCAAAGGGATGAGGGCCCAGGTGAGGTTGCTACTGTTGCTCGTGGATTATTGGGATCCAGACAGTGACATCTTCAACCTTGATGGGAAACCATTAAAGATTGAAGTCAAGGATATTTATTTCTTGACGAGGTTGTTGTGTCAGGGTGATGTGGTCAACCTCAAATCCTGGGTAGCCAGGAGAGGTATGAATATAGAAGAATACATAGACACTCATTGCATTGTAGGGACCGAGAAGGTCAGGATTCAACTCCCCATCCCAGTGATAAACAATCTAATCCTCAAGATTGTTGTCCTCATTTTGACCCAGATCATAGGATCAACTTCATTGCACCAGGCATCGAGGTCAATTATGTTCTACTCCATAGAGTTCTTGAGACCCACGGTGTATGACTGGTGCACCTCACTACTGGCTAACATGAAGAGCCAATTGACAGAATGCAAACAAGGTGGTAAAAGGAACTTTGAGTTTGCTTCCATCTTGTGTAGCAATTTATTTGAGTGGGTTATATGTTTGGGACCTATATTGGAGATCATTCCATGAGGACCTCATGATCCATCCATGGCACGGTGGACCGAGGTGATGAGACGATAGGGGGGAGGTACGGTGCCCACACCCTACAACGATGATTTCTTTTACTGGTGGAGATGACATGTCATTCCTCTAGATGACTACCCCTATGAAGGGATTGACATTAGAGGGGACCCTGACATGCCATTACCACCAAGGACCACCTACAAGGACATAGGTATGTCAAATTTTTTTAAATATTTAATTTTTTTATATTTTTATATAGGAAAACAAAAATATGTTTGGATGATGTTTAAGTATTAATTAGACATGTATGTGACACAAAAGTAGGTCCACGATGGTTGGACAGGATTCCACAACATCGTCGGAGGCACCGAGGAGATGAGGCGGCGGGAGGAGAAGCAAAGAGAGTCCCTCAAAATGTGCAGGCAGCCTATCTCATTTGACACAAAGGATTCTGATGGTTCAAGTTGAGTATCTGTCAGAGGCTATGTAGCGGCAGGTGGTGGGCATGCCCAGATATTGGGTGCGAGTCTTTCGACATCTCACAAATGTTGTAGTTTGTTATCATGACACACATTCTATGCCACAGGTGTAGACGTCATGGATTTTGTATTATTAGCTGTATATGTGTATTGAGGGTGTTAGCCTCAATTTTGTACTATAAACATCATATTTTTATAAATATATATAAAAACACGGTTCTTCGATTTTACTTATGTTACAATGTGTACATTGATGAGAATGTTTTCTTTTCTTTAGTTATGTGACAAATGCCAATATAAAACAAAATTAGCATATGCATCAGATACATAATTAGAACTCTTATGTATGTGATGATAAGTAATAAAATCAAACTATCATTCTAAAAGGCGTACCCGTAGGAATCGTCAGAGTAACATAGGGTCACGCACACGGTAACTATCGTTCAATTGACATACTACTAACTAGGAATCCAGGAGAACCTCCAAAGAACGAATACCATGTGAAATGGAATTGCGCAAAAGTTCTATAAAAACGCTATATTCGGCCACATTATTCATGGATGGCCCTATGCATACGCCAACTAAAGACACTAGTAGACCCTCGAGTGAGTAAATAACCCAATCGGAGGAAGCCAAGTTCCTTGTATGACAAGTAGCTCCATCTACAAATCTTATGTAGACCAAAGACTCCATTGACATGTGCCAACGAAGGGAAAACTCGATAAGAAAGATGAAGAGAAAAAGAAAGGGAAAATATATATACACTAAATTACATTAGTATACAAAGAGTTACACCCAATTATGGGGCTCAAGAGTAATATCTTTTCAAGTAGAGCCCATTCCTGGTCTTAGCCAACATGTTCCCTTCATAATAATCTAATTCATAGGCTCCCTTTTCTAAGACATGTCGCACGATATAGGGACCGTACTACATGACTTTGAACTTGCCTTCCCCGAGTGGTTCTTTGGCTTGATCATATAAAAGTACCAAGAGACCTTCAACGTACAACCGAGAATAGATAGACTTATCATATTGGACTTTGAGACATCTTTTATTTTCCTCGATATCTTTAGAGGCATCTTGATGCTGCTCGAGATCCGAAGTGTCAGGTAGGAGCACAAATTCCAATATAAGAGAAGGGATTTCTCATTCAATAGGTAAGATCGTCTCCACAATGTGTACTAATTGGAAAGGAGAAAAACTGTTGGTAGTCTTGATCAAGGTTCAGTATGCCCAAAGCGCGAGATATAGCATGATATGCCAGTTAGATTTGCTATGGATGACAGTTTTCTACAAAATGGTCTTGAGAGGAGGCTTGTTTACGACCTCTACATGTCTATTTTCCTAGGGGTAGTAAGGGAAAGAATTACCATGCTTAAACCCCACCTTGGGTGCTAGCTCTTTCATCATTTCATTTTGAAAGTGACTGCCATGATCAGTGACAATATCACTTGGGATTCTGAACTAGGCAATAATTTGATTGAATATGAAGAAGGTGGTAGTATTCTCGTTGGATTTAACTGTAGGCATGGCCTTGAACCACTTATTAAAGTATTCTACAACCATGATAATGTGTTGATTCCCCCTAGCTGAAGTTGGGATGCAATCCATAAAGTCCACCCCCCACTTGGTGAAGGGACCGAAAATAATGATTGGATGGAGAGGGGTTGGATGCGAGCACATTTTCATAGTGAACACCTAGTAGGGGTGACACTTCTTAACTGCTTCAACACAATATTTAAAGATAGACGACCAAAAATAATTGGCTCACAAAATTTTATGGATTGTCGCAAGCCCGGATAGATGACCACCACAAGCCTCACTATGGAAATCATTTAGAACTAACTCGGCTTCTTCGTGAGTTAAAAAATGACACAATATATTTTCTACTCCTCGACGATACAAAGTGTCGTCGACAATAAGGTAACTCTTAGCTTGGTATCGTATGCGTCGTTGGTCATATTGTGAGAGATGTTGAGGGAACTTCAAAGTTTGAAGATAGAGAACAATGTCTCCATACCATGGGTTGGACGACGAGACAAGGAAAATGTGCTCATCCTCAATTGAATCAACATGAATAACATCCTCGTCTAATCGTGGGAAGTCAGATATTAACTCTGCAAAGACTAGTGATTTTTTGGATTTCACAGAAGCGAAATTGAGATTGAATTATTGTAAAATGACAATCCATTTATTGTATTTTCCCCCTATGATACACCTACTAAGGACGTATTAAAATGGATTGACATCAAAAACCACAATAGTTTTGAAAAGAAATATATAATGGCGTAATCGTTGGACTCCATGAACGACATCCAAAGCTATCTTTTCAATGTGAGAATATTTGAGCTCAGGACCAACTAAGTTTCGACTAAGATAGTAAATGACATGGTCGTGAAGCTCATCATCCTCCTAAACCAATACCATACCAATTGTCTCTTCAAATGCTGTGACATAAATAAAGTGATCTCTACTGTAGTTAATAGACTTCAGCAAAGGCACCAATACCAAGGCTATCTTCAAATCATTGAAGGATTACTAGGCTCACTCATCCTAGATAAAAGGGTTGTCCTTATTCAATAAATGCATGAAACCCTTAGTAATATTGGCATATTTCACTATAAATCGACGTAAAAAGTAATCTTTCCCTTGTAAACCTTGAAGTGTCGAATAGTGCATGGGGGAGGCAATCAAGGTATTGCCTCAACCTTTGACGGATCTACCATTATCCCAGTCTCAAAGACTAAAAATCCTTGAAGAATTCCTGACCTAATGCAAAAGATTCATTTATGAGGTTTCAATCAGATGTGGTAATGTCCACATATTTCAAAAACAAGCCGAAGGTTCTTAGGGTGATCCACTCTCTTACGAGAGTGACCAACAAGATCATCAAGATAAGCTTGGACTATATGCTTAATATCATGGAATGCAAAGGTCATAGCACGTTGAAAGGTTGCTATGGCGTTTTTAAGGTCGAAAGGTGTATTTCAGTATGAGAAAGTACCTTAAGGACAAATAAATGTCATCTTATGTTGATCCTCAAGTTTAATATGAATTTGGTTATATCCTGAAAATCTGTCCATGAAAGAAAAAAAATTTCTTCCAGCACACTCGTCGAGGATCTGATTGATGAATGGTGTCGGGAAGTTGTCCTTAGGAAATTCTTTGTTTAGGTCATGAAAATCCATTCATACACGGATGTTTCCTTGCTTCTTATTCACAGGAATGAGATTGGATACCCGTTCAGTCAAGGGAATTGGGTAGATGAAGCCGACATTAAGAAATTTCTCTACCTCTTCCTTAATAGTAGGGGGCTTCCATAAATTGACAACTCTAAGATGTTTTCGAATAGGATTAGCATCTAGGTAAGTTTTAATCTCATTTTCAACAATTCAAGGGTCAATTCCTGACATCTCTTCATAAGACCAAGTGAATACATCTCGAAATTCCTTGAAGATTTCGGTGTAGATCAGAATTTCTTCTAGCGAATAATCTGGACCAATGTGTACATTTTCAATCTTTTGAGGGGTATGAGAGATATAGATAATGATAGTAGGGGAGATAATCACCATATTTCTCTCGGCATAAATGTCATGCATATCAATTGGAACTATGGCGTGACCGACTATCTTTCTTAGAGTATATCTAAAGTCATATTGTTCGATTCTGGAAAGATCTGGGAGAAAATAAGAGCGATGATGCATATCATCCCAAGGTTTGTCAGAACCATTCATGGCCTCGATGATAGATTCATCTGAGGTAAAATTTCCATCGAGGAATTCATGTGAAAAATACAATGAAGTGGCCCACATGGGCTCAAGTACATGATCCTCCTCGTCTGTCTACGAGGTAATAGGATCAGGATCAACGAAAGAGTCAAGAACAACTTGATATGCTATCTCTATTGCCTATAGTGGCATGGCCATTCCAGCTTGTGGCTGACCTTCACAAGACGTATTCAAGGAAGGTAGGATCCAACGATACTTAAAATATAAAGTGTGGAAAGGAACGGACCTCTCTGATGAAACGAGCCTACTGGACATGGTGTAAATATGGTGAACCGGTGCCATGAAGCTGAAGGTAATCATAAGGGATTAATACATTTTCACATTGATATTCTCAGTTGTCAGTTGAGAATTTTCGACCACATGGATCGACAGTCCAACAGATGCACTGGGGATATCATACACAAAGGACAATTTTTCGATCATCAAGATATTCCCATCATGAGGAAAATAAAGAGTACATAAGACAGACAATACAATGACATTCATAGTGTAAGTCCAATTGCGTCCTAGTAACAAGTTATAATCGAGGGGTGCATCAACCAGCTTGACATCCACCTCTACTGTCTTCCCACCTAACTGGACTGGAAAGGAAGGAAAAATACCATGAGGGTGGAATGAACGACTGTCAAAATCAGTCAACATGGTTGGAGACCGAGAGAGAGTAAAAAATTCGAGGGATTTCCAACAGACCAGGGACATCACACATGTTGCAACACTTTCATCAACAACAATACGCTTGATGGTATACTTCGAGTAACCCACGTGGATTTGGAATTCCACATGGTAAGGAAAGTGAGGCTTCACATATGTGATGTCAAACTTGATAACTTTCGAGCCACTAGGATATAGAGCTCCTAACGAAAATATTAAGGCATTCCTCTATGAAGGACACGTTTGGAGGACCTCCAGAGCTGACATCGCACATGGGGTTTGACCCAGGTTATCAACAATAGAGTAATTATGGGTGGCTCTAGCATTATGATTATGGGTATAGCGCTTGGGTACTCCTTTCAGAATATGATGCGGTGGCTTTGGTTTTTCTATTTGCAAGGGTGTCTCCAGATGAGGAGGAGACTCTATACTAAGTACAGTCTGTGGAGAACTGTAATCGCGAGATTGGGTAGCTATATTAACCTCATATTTGACCATATTGATACATAAATAGTCATTTTCTTGTGATGATATGTTTTGACTCCCACTCACCACATTTCCAACATTTGAGGAACTCGAGGCCATGTGATGGTTATGTGGAAAAGGATTCATCAACATGCCAGGTGGTAAAGATAAGAGCCCCACATCTTCCACAAGTTTGGGTCATAAATGAGTAAGGTGATCGTCTGTACAAAGATTACATGGAAATTTCACCTTATGCCTTTCTTTCGTGCCCTCACCAACATTATTATTCATCTTCTCATTATTACCATTGTCCTTGGGTTTATTATTCTTCCCTCCCTTACAATTAGTATTATGTCTCTTCTTCTTATTCCCTTCTGGTTTCTGGTTACCATTTGGGTTGGTCGACAACTACACAGAATGTACATCCGTCGACTGAGTGGGTTTGGAAGACAGATGAATTTGGCCCTCTTGCAGACTGGTTTAGAGACAACTCTTTCAAATGGATTCTCACTGAGTCTGCGGATTTCACATTGGAAGAACCTACAATTCCATCGGCATGAGGCTCGTTCTTTTGTCTAGGGTCATAGTTTGACCTCGGTGTGTTAGGAAGAATCTCGTATAACATCCCAGACTGATAATATATCAGATCTAACTATTGGGCTTTGAAAATCGCTTCTTCCTTATATGTAACCCTGGATGTGGCAACATCCTTCCAAATAGGAGGTTGTAGAGACTTAAGGAACAATTATAACATAAATTATAGGGGTATGCAGGTATTTATAAAACACTTCCATCTATGCCACTCTTGGCTGTGATCCAATATATGAGTGGCCTTGTCCTAGCATAAGGTCGACAGAAGTTCTATGCCAACATCGTAACGAACCAGAAATTGGAAGTGGTTAAGGAAGATTAAACCATCTGACTAAAGGTCTCGTATGCCCCCCTAGGTAACTCAATATACCATTTCACGGAAACCCCCATGAGGGTGCATTGAAACAATATTAACCAAATGGAATCGTCATTAAGGGAATTCGAAGAGAACCATAGGCGAAAGGCAACAACATGATCACCAATATCCTTCCCATTCTTTCCTTCGAATTTTGGAATATCTAAAGGAAGATTGGTGGCAATGAGGGGCCATGTGGTATCATGACACACATGGTCATTCATCAACTTATAAAAGTATGGAAGATTGAGCGTGGACATAAAATGGAGACGGGGTTGCGACATTTGTCCCCAAGCTCCCTGGAAAGATTATGGTTGGGGAATTGCAGCCCATCCAGGGTTCTCGTAAGCACCATGGCCCTGTCTGGGATTGTAATACCCTCCTTCAGGATGATTCATAAGGGGTTGGTTTGGAATCATTCCAGTAGGAATGTTCTGATGAGGGTTATAAAAACTTCCCCCAACCGAAGTGGCTCCAGGTTGGGGGTTGCCCAAGGTGTGAAACTGACCTCGTTCGGGTGTGAATTCAAAGGATAAAGGTGGATTTATCATGACAAACATGTTGGTCAGAATCAGTACAGAGGAGGTGGGTGTAAAGGACAGACTATAAGAAATATCTTGTCCACCAAGTTGGTTACTCCATCGAAAAGTAACAGGATTAGACCTGGGGTTAAGAGAAGGAATGCCTCCCATGGTAGGATTCGTTTGAGGGACATGAGTTCCACCAAACAAGAGTGGAGTATAAGGAGGAGTTTTTCCCCCAATTCCAATGCTAGCATTAGGGCCAGTGGTTGGGATGGAGTTTGAAAACTGTGAAGTAAATTTCAACATACCATAGGAAAAGGGACTAGAGGCCATAGGGATGGACTAAACATTATATCCCAGTGAATGACCAAGCAACCCAAATGGGTTCATGGCTATAGGTTGAGTATTCACTATAGGACAGGAAGAGATGATAATAGGTGCCTTCAGCACTACAATCATTGTGGTTGTAGGCATCGAATGGGTACCATTAGCTATAGTAGGTATGGTAGTTGAAGGGCTCCTAGTATCTTGATGACTCGGTCCAATACTCATCCTTGTATAATCACAAGTCTGATAAGTGGAGGTGTGTGTACCACGTTTAATAATTCTACGCATTTTAGAAGGCAAAGACTCAAAATGTGGTGGTAACTATAACAAGTGGCAAGACCTATGAGGAAGATGGTTTGGCTCCACAATGACTCAAGATTCAAGATATAAAAAACAAATCCTCAGGCCAAAGAGTAATCAAAGAGCACACCAAAAATAATCAAACGACCAATATGCACCCAAACTGGATAAAGTGGTTGAAAGGGACCTCCCTCTCTAAAGTAGGTATGCCTCACCCAAGAGGGGCCTGAGACTCTGCTATTAAATATTGGAGGAAACAAAATCAATTATAAGGGCCCTCGTGGGATTAACAACTAGTTGGTCAGATCCCCCCAGAGAGGTAATCCTCCATAAATGTTTTTTGTTGTCCAACCCTTATATGACCGAGGGTACCTTCAGAATAACCCCTGCAAGTAACCTATGAGGCACCTAAGTCAATAAACTAAGAAACCATGGTATAACCGATGCACAGGAGAACAATTGTAAGTCATGCCCATCATATGGGAAGGGTAGCAAATCCAAAAACCTTGAAATCACCACCTCTCACGGAGGTAAGGGCACTAGAAAGATCCCTAGAATTATATCTGACACTAAGAAGGTATCGAGGTAACATCCCTTCAACCTACCTCATATGACCTCGTGTTTAAATCCAGTGTAAGAAGAGCCTCCTCATATTACCGATTATACAATGGATTTCTCCACTCCTTTTGTGAGACACATCTGTTGATTTAATAGAGTTCGGGAATTTTACTCACAAAATCCTATTCCAAGGCACTAAATCCTAATCTAGTTGGTGCACCCTAGAAAATAAATCGTTACTAATCAATTTTAAATTATAGCGTTAATTATAATGGTCTTTCTTCTCAAAAGGTGTGGTCATGAAACTAGTGATGGTATGACTCAGCAAGTAAAATAAATGAATATGAATACAATGCAAACTCCTAACTTCAATTTCCAATAAATGATATGCTTCTCAAAATTTCAATTTTCAATTCAATTATGCAATTCTAAATAAATATGCAATCTTTCTTTAGATGCACTAAGATAAATGACAAAATACTCAAGAGATCAAAATGCCAATCAATGTAAAATGCCTTATATTTTTGTATTTTCAATATAAGAAAAATGAAAATGCAAAGACTGAACAACATCTTGATATAAATACTCTATTGTGTATAGATAGAGACAACCAAAGTAGGATATCAAGGAGAAAAACACCCAGCCCAAATTGCAAGGACAATCAAAATGAAAACATGATGAGAAAGGCACCACCCAAAAATTCAACCAAAGATAGGTTTCCTGTCATTCCACAAACACTTAACAGTCACCACAGAGACCCAAGAAGACTCAACAATCATCAAAACCTACCTAGAAACCACCAAACCCAAAAATAAATAAACAAAGGTTGATGTACGCGACTGTTTAAGGGAAAAGCGCATATCACTACTACATATGGGCGGATTATTCCACAAAAATTTTCCACGCTTCCACTAGTTTCAATTTTTTTTTAAACAGGGCAGGATTTTCGTCACTACTGCCATGAAAGTTCGTCGCAATATCGACGAAAATCTTAATTTAACCTAATCGGGATTTTCGTCGATATAGCGACAAACTTTCATGGCAATAGCGACGAAAATTTTGTCTATCTCATTGGTCGGTGTTAATGACTAGTTGACTATTTTATCTATATATACATTACTTTAAGAGACTTTGTGACACAACTGCTATAGTTGCGACACTGTTCTTGGCTTTTGTTTGAGTTGTTTATGTTTTCCTTCACCCACCGGTTGAACAAATCCAATTCTCGATCTACATAGCTCGGATTTTTAACTTGCAAGGTTAGTATGTTATTTTTTATTGATGTACTCATTT
>SNQJ01S0002885.1:219928-264355 GCA_010110895.2 Picea sitchensis | reverse complement strand
AATTAATAGTTGTATCTAAAAGGGCACCTTGTCTATGTGTAAAAGAAAAACAAAATTGGGTGCATATACTTATGTATTTCATTGTTATTTGCATAGTCTTTTGCATGAAATTCTTCTTCTTCATAGTTCAGTGATGTTTAGTGAAACACATAATATTGCATAGAATCCATGATATATGTCATTATGATATACATCAATAATTTCATATTATGTGTGTTGATAGTTGTTTCTGCAATTTGGTGATGAAACATACTTTATTGATGAACAAAAAAATGCTTCCCCTCTTAGAAACCTTCAAAGTCTATCATTTTCCCTTTATCCCTCAAATTTGTGGTCTCCTTGAAACCATACAACACCTATGAAAAATGGTTAGAGATTCAAAGTTGCATTTTGAAGGAGTCTTAAATGAATTTGACCAATTCATTATATGCATTCATTTTATAGAGAGACAATCTTTATTCTCCACTTTTATTTCTCAATTCCTAAGTTAAATCCTTCTTGTGAAATCATTATAGTATGTATACCTAGCACCAATTCATCACAATTCAAATTGTCATTCTTCGAACATTTCATACATAGGTTAATCATGATTTTGTTTCATTGTCAATGAGGTCTCTACTCTATTTAATATAAAATATATAGCTACCTTATTTTTCTCTATGCTTCCTTTGATCTTGCTATAGATTATGATAATTGTCAATTGTTATGAAAATGAACAGCGCAAAACCACAAATAGTAGTTGTGGTTTCTACTTTGTCTAGTTCAAATAGTATAGCTCTACTAATGACCTCGGTGTCTCCTTATATTCTTGATTTGCATAGAATTATAGAATGTTAAAGGTTTTGGCTTTGAAATGGATGCCCTTTTTGTTAGTATTAATAACCCTTTTTGCGATTTGAAATGGAGCATACTTTGCTCATGAACAATACAATGCTTCCCCTTTCAAAGACTATAGAAGTCTTGCAAATACAATGGTTATCCATACATCAGCTAGCCAAAATTTGAATTTGTCTTGCCATCAACATAAATCATGCATAGTTTAGGTTCTCTTCCTTAAGTGGTTAGCTTTATTTAGCTAAAAGAACAAGTATTTTGTTTTTGCTAAATCTAATCATTTTAAGATTTAAGGTTTATTTCATTCATAAGCATACAATAAGCTTGGATTGCACTTCTATGCCCCTATGATTATGTAAATGTTGCATTGATATTGCTTATGATTATATTTTTAAAAGCTTCATTGGCTAATAATCCTTTGTCTATGGATAATAGTTGTGGCTTGCAATAACAACTGCATGTTGAATTAATAGTTGTATCTAAAATCCACAAGGTTTTGGAGTGTTTTGTTGCTAATAGCTCTTTGATGCCTTAAAATCAATGCATTTAGAAATATGGTTGTCTTAGATGACTTAAGAAACTTAGAAGTTGGCTCTGAGGGTTTTTTAGAGTTATTGAGTTTGCATATCAATGTTTGGCTTTTCTCTCTTGTATGGATAGGTCCTTAGAATAATATTATTTTCTCATTTTATATTGACATATTTCCTATTTAGTAGAAATAAGTAAAGGTTGTAGCAATTGCCTCGAGAATGATGTTATAAAATAGAGTTGGTGTTATTGTTTAACAACAATATTATGTTCTAAGCATTGTTAATCTAACAAAAATGAAATAATGTGAGAAAGAAAACAAAATTGTGTGCTTTACATGCAAACACTAGAAATCCCAAAGATCTTATTGCCATAGTTGTAGTAAAAAAATTAAAGCAATGTGATAAATTTTTATTTTTATTTTTGCTTCTTGCTACATTCACTAATAACCATGAAGTTCATTTTGTTCTCTCATTGGTCACAATTTTCGCAAATTGTACTTCAAATCACTAATATTCTCCCAAGATGTGGTTATTTGTTATTTTATTTCTTTTATTTTACATGTTTCACAATGGAAATATATAGTTTATTGAAGATTGTTTTTTTCTTTAGATAGATGTTTGTAATTTTACCTAACTTTTGCCCATACATCTTGTGTTATGTCATTGTAGGTGGAATTATTCATACCTAGGTTCGCCACAAAAGTAATTAGTGCTGATAACATTTGAATTTGTTCATTTTTTAATGTCATTTCACACTTGTGTACTAAATATGTTTTGTTATACATTCCTTTCTAAAATATGGTCAGCCTAGATTAAGAGAATAAGAAGTTTAATGAGGTATTGATTATAAATTAAATATTCGAATTCTTTGCAATAGGCTAATCAAATATTGAACCAATTGACCACATGTTATCTTTGTTCAATTTGTTTTGCTTGCAAAACTTCCACTATGAATTAGGTGATTGCTTGTTTGATGCATTGGTTGTTTTGATTCATTTTTGTTATACATCAATTGATATATGAGAAGGAATAGTAAACCATATTTGAGCTTCATTGCATTCCCAAGACTATGTAGCTCTATTGTCAATAAGAATAGAATTGAAGTGGTTCTCTAGATGGATAGCTATCCTTGTGTCTATCTGGTCACATAGCAGAAGGACACAATACCTCAATTTCATTCAAACAAAATGTCGGATATGTCATAACATATTTTCCATGATCAAAACCCATCTCGTGGTCATTTTGAGCCACTTTTGTCATGTAGATCATTAGAAACTAAACATATTTAATTCATGGAGATATCATATATGAACATGTTCAACAACTATTAAGCGTTGAATCCAACATTTCATCTATTGAACAAGCACTTTAATACAACAAATTTACATATCAACACCCATTGTTGGTGATTGACATGACTTAGTGTTTGAGTCTATTTTGAAATCAACATTAATCTTTGATATGCTTTCTTTGAGAAAATGTATAGTCAAAACCTTCTGCAATGCCTTTATTGCACACGATATAAAGCAATTATGCCTTAGTAGATACCTTCTTCTAGCATCACTAATCGAAAGGTATTTGTTGCAAATTGGTAATCTATGTGATCCATTTATCATCTTTTTACAAAGAAGGAAACATAGAAAAAAGCAATTTTGCAATCAATGTTTGTGTGAACTATTTAGCATGAATATATACATATGGAGCATTGAATCACAAACATTTAGTCTAATGTTACATTCAATGATTTTTTCTTCGAAGATGTTGTACCTCATGTGTGAACCTTTGACTTCTTCACATCCACATTTCCTTTTATTGCTTGAATTCCATTCTAGAGATAGTTGTGTCAATTGATGTAGTGATACAACCAATGTTGTTATAGAGGAAAAATTAACAAATGTAAATCAAACCTTGCAATGGGCCTAGGAATAAGGACACTCAAAATCTTATGTCATACTATAATAAGCAAACAACTAGACCATGTACATAGTTAAAAAATATACCAAGAGGAAAAAAACATGTTCACACACATACGTAGTAACAGCATTAAAAATTACATCTCAATTACAATGCTTTGAACATGTACTCAATTTGACTCTAGAAAGCAAGATAATACAAATTCCCAAGACAAAATTTATAGGATTACGCCATTTGAAATGACAAATAAAGAAACAAGGATCCCTTGGATGTCAAGAAAATAGTAAAAAGAAAAGCAATAAAGCAATAAAAGAAGCAATTGGGGTCTATTTAGAAATGATTGCAAACAACCCAACTTGTGTATGTTATTTATGAATGTATGCACATTCATAAAGACATGCATGAAATTGATACTAAGATCATATCCACATTTGCTTCTTTGACTATGGATGAAGCATCAAAGGTCCTTTTAGTACTCAAAGGGCTAATATGCAAACAATGTTGAAAAACCATTTCTAGTGACAAATAGTTTACTTGTGCATCATCATTGCATATACATCGCAACAAGCAATTAGAACCTATGAGGACATTGATGCCCTTGGAAGAGGGGCTAGTATCACCAAGAATTAATTCTCCAAAAATATGACAACTTGGTTATGGAAATGTCAAGCAATTACATTTGGAACAATCATAATTGTTCTTGCATATTTGGACCAAGTGAAAATTGCATTACCTAGTTCTTTGTCCGATTCAATGACTTTACAATAATATTAAAAAGGAAAATGGAATACAAGTATGAATGTTTGTATTCATACTTGTTAGGAAATGTACGAGCACTAAATTTCATGGTTACTCTTATTGACTTGTGCAACGCTCTATTTTACATAAATGAAGACTTTGTAATTAATGATGAATGAGAAGCAATTTCAATAGAAACATTGAACATGATGCTTTTGTTCTATGGATTGAAGAGCTCCTTGAGTGTTCTTTTGATGATGAAAATATAAATCCCATATATGAAACAATTATACATGGCTACAAATAAGCCCATCTGTTAGATGACTTGGGCATCAAGACTATACAAATTATAAGATCCAAAGGCTTTGGGCCATTGAGAATTTTCCAAGATAAGTTCTTAGAAAAGATAGACTTTCCTACATTGTTTTATGGTTATATTCGACCTGAAGACATTGTGAAATGTTTCTCTTACCAACAAATAACCCAATGGGAGCTTTTACATGCTACTAAACGAGCACTAAATTTCATGGTTACTCTTATTGACTTGTGCAACACTCTATTTTACATAAATGAAGACTTTGTCATTAATAATGAATGAGAAGCAATTTTCAATAGAAACATTGAACATGATGCTTTTGTTCTATGGATTGAAGAACTCCTTGAGTGTTCTTTTGATGATGAAGATATAAATCCCATATATGAAACAATTATACATGGCTACAAATAAGCCCATCTATTAGATGACTTGGGCATCAAGACTATACAAATTGCAAGATCCAAAGGCTTTGGGCCATTGAGCATTTTCCAAGATAAGTTTTTAGAAAAGATAAACTTTCCTACATTGTTTTATGGCTATATTCGACCTGAAGACATTGTGAAATGTTTCTCTTACCAACAAATAACCCAATGGGAGCTTTTACATGCTACTAAAGACTTTGTGACACACATTACAAACAGTTTCTTCAAAGAAATTTGCATTCTTATACATCAAGTTTTGAGTTGTGATTTTCTATATGCAAAGGAGAGTTGAAAGGAAGGAAAAAAAGTAGTAAAAGACATCAAGTGCAAAAACAACCTTGACAATTTATTGAAATCATTGATTGCATATCGTTCTCTCAAAATCATATGCACTTCACTTGATTATTTTGAAAATGTATGAAAAAATGCTTTTGCACTGATTCAACAACTTGGGCCTCCTATATTCTTTGTTGCATTCACAAACGTTGAACATCTTAGGAAGCCATTGTGCCATGTATTACAAGAATTCAAAAACAAGGATTCAAATGAATTTGAAGATAGTATTTATGAAGATACTATAGATTCATTGATTAGGAAACATCTTGTCAATTGCAACCAATACTATAAACATAGATTCACAACTTTCAAAAGTTTACTATTGACGATTATTGAACTATTTGGAGAAGTGGCATACGACTTCTTCATAGCTAAATTCTAAAATAGAGGCAATAAAAATGAGAATGGGTTACTTTAGGTTTGAGGTGCACTAGCTTATGGACAAGCTTACGATGACAAGATTATAGAATTCATTGATAGATGTATATCTTCTATTTCTACGTTGCTTGATGAAAACCTTTTGAAGATTCAAACTCATGATCACACAAGAACTTGCAAAATATATTGGTGATCCACTTGTACATTCAATTCCCACTCCCTCCAATGGATAAAACCATTATACTCCATCCACTAGAACATGATAACAACATTCATAGAGAAAATAAAAGAGCTATTTTTGTTTTGTAGAAAAAGAGTTGGACTAAAAGCACTAGTTTCAAGAGATTATTGTCTAACTCAAACTTCACTAGAGATGAATACATTATGTCAATATGGAAACTATCCCTAGGCTTGGGAAAGCATGTCTCAACATTCAGCCGACAAATTGTCCACGTTGTTCTCTCACTACCATTTCATTATATCTTTATGAAAACGATTTTCATTAATGTTATAGATCAAAATTCCTCACTTCGACAGTGTCACACTTTCATTGTCATAAGTGTCACATTCACTTTTCCTAAGTGTCGCATCTCAAATGACACCATGAAAACACTTGCTACAACCCCTAAAACATGTTAGAAGAAGAAGCCCCATCATCTGACAGTTGGAACAAGTATTTTTACTTGGGAATCACTCATCTTGGTAACTTTTTGGGAGATCAACGCTCCCCTGCTCATACACAGGGAGTGCTAGCGCTTCTTGTCCATCTCAGGGGGAGTGATGCAACGCTCTATTGTCCATATTAAGGGGGTGCTGAGTTGGTTGAGGGAATATTGGAGGAAATCCCACTTTCCTCTAAAGACAACTATGGATAGATTGGGTTAGTTTGGCTCGAATCTAACTCCAGGGCTGCATCTAAGGAAGATATCACAACTATTGGAGCCATATCCTCGACTAATTCCAAATATAACCAAGGTAGTTGAGCCTCCCAACGCCTATAAATGGAGGCATTCCCATGGTGAAAAGGAGAAGAAAATCATCAAAGCATTGCTATTTTGATTGTGGATCTTTCGAGAAAGGGTTGGACGAGGAGGACTTGGAGAGGTTCTTGCAACACCATCTTAAGATTGTAAGTTTCCTTTTGAAGTTTTCATTAATATACTTGGCCTATTTACTTCAAGTATGTGTTTACATGTGTTTGTCTTAATCTTCATAGATCGATTGATTTTGTATAATACATTAGGGTAGGAGATAGTCGTTTGTTTTTTGTTGTCCATTGCCGATATTGTTTGGAGCTCACTGATTGGAGCAACTTGGACAAACATTGTAAATGAGGTACATCATACTTCCCCTCCTTCTCTCTTTTTCGATGGATAAAATGAATCTATAGGAATGGTAGTGTCCAAATGTAATTTTCTGTCTTGGTAGAGGGGTTTATAATCCAAGAGAAAGTTCACCTGTCCGCATGGGAATATTTCCATAACAGAAATTGGCGACTCCACTAGGAACAAACTTTTCAGTTTGTTCTTCCCTTAGTTCATTCGAGACTTTTTCTTATCCTTAGATCCTATTTTCTGGTTTGATCTGAAGTTTTCATCTCCTTTGTCTTTTCTAGTTGTCTCACAGAGCCTTTTATTGAATTTTCCTGAGTTACTGAGCTTTTTGAACATTTTCTCAAACTTTCCTTAGAACTGGCACTCTCGTGTAGTTCAAGCTAGAGTGTTGTTCCTTTATCAGTGCTCCCCCAGAGCCTTCTAGGAAGCATTGTAGCGCTCTGGTGTCTTGGTTACCAGAGTACCGATTTTCCTCTTTTTGAAAATTTTTAGGGTTTCTTGCTTGCTAGGTACAGTCTTTGGATCTCCTTCTCTAAATAAGAACTTCTTCTGTCTAATCTTGGCTCCTGTTTGACTAAAAATTATTGTCCTTCATTATTTTTAGTCTTTATTGAGTTTGTGTTGTCTTTCTTGATTGCAAAATCAACCTTTCTCTCTCAGATTTGGTTCTTTTTGCCACTCTTCTCAATTATCTGATTGACTAGAGGATTTTCACAAGGAAGATTATTGATCACAGGTCCATTGAGTTTTTTTGTCTTTGATCCTTTACTCAATTCTTGAAGACTATAAAGTATGACTTTTTGATTTCTTAGTGTTTTTAATCTTTGATTGAACAGTTTGATATTTGTTTTTCTTTCTGTCTCGTGTTTATTGCTGAGAGTGTCTTTGTTTGTATGCTTTTATGCTTCTTACTCTTTCCAATCATCATAGTGAACTTTGTCATTATTAGTGAAGGAACGAAGCATTAGACCACTTTATAATTTGCATCCACAATCAAACAAAGAAGTATTCATATGCATTGGTTTTAGATATTAAAAAGTTTTTGTGATAATTTGGCAATTGTGTGAATTATTGTTTGGGAACAAAGTAGCATAAAAATTTGCATTCTTGAGTGTTTGTTATTAAAAAAAAGAAAACAAACTATTCTCCTTCTCGTAACTAGAATTCATTGAAAAGAAACTTTTCATATCATTCTTTTTACCTTCTTGTGGAATCGAGTCTTAAACATCATCAATTTCACTATCGTACACCCTTGCATAACAGACAACCACAAAAATAAGCGCTAATTAAAATTGAACTAGAAACTTTTATTTTTTTTAAGATCCTTACACCAACAATAGACTAGGACTAGAGCTTTGGAAGAGGCTGTGAGAATAACTCTCCAAAGCATTCAAGACAAACTCATAATCTTGTTATAGGGAGAGCAAATCCAACCTTCGTATAAGCACAGTTGGGATCCCCCCTCACACAGGGGTTAAACACGAGGTCGTGTGTGGGAGAGAAATGGAGATTATCCCTCTGAGGCTTAACCAATCGTAGTGGTACGATCATATATTGGGGGTTCTTCTTGAGAATCAACTATTTTCATTTGGTCTCGGAGCTTCGTGAATTCTGAATCTGTTTGGGGTCCTCTGGAGTTTACTCGTACATTTGTCTTCAGTTCTCTTGAAAAATTTCAGACTTGATATCATGCCCATATGTTCAGACCTGATTGTCGACTGTACCCGTTCAAAGGCTAACTCGATTTTGTATCCTTAGTGGAAAAAACATTTAGGGTCCTTACATGAGGTGATGGTGAAGGGAATTCTTCATTGTACCTGGAACATACAATGGTCAAACTCACTCAGTCTCCTTGGAGGGTAACCCACAGGTAAAACCGTGAGGGAACTTGCACCAAGGCATAAGTCTATTAAGCAGTCCGCTAACGTAACTGATCCACCCACTAAAATCCTATCCCATTCTCACTTTGTTCATGTGATGTTGGATTTCATCACCAACCAGTGCGTTCATTGAGAGAAGTTATTATTTTTCTTGTTGGTTTTCTAGATTTTTTAGCGAATGTTGTTTGTTTACTTTAGTTGTCCTTAAAATTGGTACTATGGCCGATAAAGGTATTCGTAGGTCACGTTGGTTGCAAGGGTTTTCTCCAGAAGGCTACAAACCCACACCTCCTAACTCACCTGAAGACACTTATCGTGAAGAGGTAAAAAATTATTTAGATGCTAGGAGTGTTGCTACTCTTTTGATTGAAAATCATGAAGGAGATTTAGTACTAGTTTAGGAAGGTCCTACCCGTCTTGCAAACTCAGCTTTGAAAATCCCTCAGAATCCACTCCTTATCCGAGTAGACTCCTCAAGAAACATCGTAGTTGAAGATCATCCCAGGCTATCGTCAAGTCCATATGATCAACTAGACATGGAACCACGACAACCAAATTTCAATGAATAATAGACTACCCATGTACACTCTATTGAAATGGTAGATCCACAACAAACTCTTGTTCGTCCTATATGGAGAACTCCATCGGGTCAGGATGTTTTTGAAAAAAATATTTTTAACTAGCCACTCTTTGACCCTCCACATACATCTTCCACCACCGGTGCAGATGCATGACCATCGTGCCAGACAAACAATCAATACTGCTACCACTTCAGTACAAGTAAAAAATGAAACATGAGTTTTGTTACCTAGTCATTTGCAAAGTACTGTGATGGTTACACCTACCATCCCTCTTCAAGCAACAACCTCATACACGCAACAAAATCCCATTGGGACACATTCACATCAAAGAATGCAAAACCATGCCATACAACAAAAGTCGACTACAGGACAAATCCCTATTGGGGGGCAATCCTTCGTCAGTGGACAAATCCCAACTGGGGGAAACCCTCGTTCAGTGGAAAAATCCCAACTAGGGGCAACCCTTGTTCAGTGGACAAATATTGACTTGGGGGAAACCTTATTTCAATGGACAAATCCTGACTGGGGGGTAACCCCCTTTCACCAGATAAATCCCAGTTTTTACCCAACCTATGACAGGGGGACAATTTCAAACTTCATTTATTGGAAACCCGCAACAGTCCTGGGGACCACCCTAGGGAAGACCTTTTCATCAACCACATCAGGGAGGATCTTCAAATACCAACCCGCAGGGAGGAACCCTAAATCCCAATCCTTCTAGACTATATTCTGGACAACCCTTCCTAGGTGTCCCAAATCCCACTTGGGGTCCTCAAGGCCAACCATCCTTTCCTGCCCAAGGGAAATCCACTTTCCCTCCTCAGGGTCAACCTAGTTACCCTCCTCAAGGGAAAGTTGGTTATCCACCTCAAGGTCAAGCTAACTATCCTCCCCTGGGTTACACTAGTTATCCTCCCCAGGGACAAATGGGTTTTCCTTCTCCTTTTATGCAAATTCCCCAACAAATGAATCCCACTTTCGTTGGTCAAAGTCAACAATAACATCATATGGGAGGACCTGTTGGATACAACTATCCGCCACAACTAGTTGACGGTCCTACTGATGTTCCTATGCCACACCAATATCATCCTCAATATAATTGACATTTACTATTCTTAGTCACTTTAGATCTACCAGATCTGTCGAGATTAACAAACGATCCCATATTACACTTCCCTTTTTGGCCAGTCATTCCAGCCAAATTACCTTTTGATATTCCAAAATTTGATGACAAACCTGGAGAAGACCATAATAATCATGTCATGATGTTTCATCTGTGGTGTTCATCAAACTCGCTAATGGATGAATCTATCCGTTTACGTCTTTTTCATCCTACACTTATGGGTTTAGAAGCTAAATGGTACATTTAGCTACAATGCAGAACTTTTCAAGATTTTAATTCACTTTCCATGGATTTCCTCACCCACTTCCAATTTCCCATCATATACGAAACCGACACAGAACTCTTGACCTCCGTTCGTTAGACTAACTCTGTACGTATTTCTAATCATATTCATGAATGGAGACGACGATGACGGTTGATCAAAGCAACCATTCCCGGTCAATTGTTGGCTGAATGGTTCACCAAATCTCTATTACCTCCTATTGCTCACGATGTAGCCATGGGTGGTGTAATCACAGAAGGTGAATCCATTGCTCATGCCCAGTATTTGGATTTGGTTTATTCCCAATCCGTTACTTTGTATGAATTGATCCCAAATGCTCCCCGCATATGAACCAATCCATCAAAACCATCCTCCATCACTCATTCAGACAGAGTTATCGGTTCCATCAAAACCCAATCTAGTTCACAATCGACTGACACAACCAATCATTCAATAACTACCTCAACCATAGTGCAAAATCCACTCTCATAAAAATCCACCCCTACTCAAGTATCTGAAGTGAATGCAATTCAATCAACTTGACCACAACAATCAAGGGGGGAAAAGAAAAGTAAGAATAAACCCAAGAAAAATAATAATCAAACTGAAAATACAAAAAAACAAGCACAACCACTTGCTATTGAAAAGCAACCACAACGCAAACCGAAATTTCCATGTCGCACATGTGTTGAAGATCACTACACACGAGACTGTCCTCACCGGGAAGAAGTTGCTAAAAATTTTAAAGGAAATTCTCAACCCGTTGTATTGACACATCCTTTTCCACGGTAGCAGTCATTGGTTGCACAAAATCTTGCACCTCTGCAAGGAGGCAACCCAGGTCATCCTTCTAACGAGGATGCTTCATCAAGTGCACACATTTATATGTTTAATGGTGTATATTTGACCACTCACACTACGACATATGACACACCGCCAGGTAAACCCGCGAAGGAAAATGTAACTAATGGAGCTGAGCCTAATCCACCTTCCACTTTAGTTACTCCTCCTTCTAGACCTCTCCAAATTGAGAAACCAGATTTTGATTCTATCTTACGTCCACCCAATAACACAATCAGAAAGTCGACCTTTAATCTTAACTCTCGTGTTGCCCAAAACTACAACATTGTTGAAGATTTGACCCAAGCACCCTGTGCCATGTCAGCTCTCGAAGTTCTACAACACTGTCCTAGCCAACGTAGAACTCTCTTGGTAGCCATTAGAGTTACATATCTTGAGTCATCAAATAACATCACATTCAATCTGGATAATTTTAAATCACAACTCTCTCACAAATTTGCTTTCCAAATCGATGTCGTCGTCCACAATAAACATATTCATCGCACGATATTGGATGAGGGAGCATCACCATGTGTCATGTCCTTAGCTTGCTAGAAGGGCCTTAAACATGGTATTAATCAATCTCCCACCATTTTAAAATAATTTTATGGAAGAGGTTTCTGAACTCATGGGTTGCTACAATCCTTAGCCATTCAATTGGGGGGATTTTTTTTTCCGTTGATGTAGAAGTAATCGATGCTTCCCTCGATTATAACTTGTTTCTAGGCAAATGTTGGTTCTACGCTATGACTGTTGTCACTTCATCGGTCGTTCGATACGTCCAATTTCCTCATCAAGAAAAAATTGTGACCATCGATCAGTTAGATTATTGTATCCCTGATGCTCGTACTCAAACAACCAACAATATTCCATTTTTGGGGGAATTCAAAGATTACTTATGAAAGTGTAGGGGTAGGTCTACTGAAATATTCTTCACTCATGGGCACTTTCCCCACACCTCTTCCTCCAACCATGCAACATATCGCAACGATTAACATGATTTTGACTATGGTACACTAGTCCATCGAATCATCTGATCCATGGATCGTACCTAGTCCCTTAGAATTCGATTCACCAGGTGACACTATGCCACTTAGTCATGCAGAGGCAGAGTACAACACCATTCAATCTGTCTCTCCTTCACTGGACTACCAACATATGTTGGTGTCTAATTCCTATTCGTTACCATCTTGGTTAGATTCCCTATCCTCCACTTTCAATTACATCCTACAGATTTTTCCATTCGATGAATCCATTATGGATATGCATAGTATCAAGGAGGCACCATGGGATGACAACCACCATCGTTCATCCTTTATTCCCATTCTGTATGAAATTGAGAAATATATTTCATATATCTTTCCCACCGATATCATCGACACTCCCCAATATTCGATACTCACTCAGGATACTATCTCTGAGGGAAATTTTGGAAACATATCTCATAAAATCAGTGTTGACATATCCACAAAAGAAGGTATTGTGGAAAACATACAACTAGGTTCCAATTGTTCAACTAAAGAGATTGAAACTTACATCGCCTTGTTTAAAGAATTATGTGACATATTCACTTGGAGCTACAAATAAATGTTAGGGATCGATCCTTTAATTGTTGTGCATGAAATCAAAACTTACCCTGGAGTCAAACCTGTGAAACAGAAACTTCGCCCGATTCATCTCAAGAAAACTGCAACAATCAAGGCCGAAGTCAAAAAATTACTAAAGTTTGGTTTTATTTATCCCGTGCCTCTGACCGAATGGGTTTCCAACATCGTCCTGGTCGCCAAGAAACAAGGGACAATTCGTGTTTATGTCATTTATAGGGATCTAAATAAGGCTTGTATGAAGGACAATTACCCTATGCCCTTTATCGACCAAATTATCGATAATTGTGTCGAAAGTACCATTTTCTCTTTTATGGATGGCTTTTTTGGATATAACCAAATAGATATTTTCCCTGTTGATTAACACAAAACAACCTTCATCTTCCCGTGGGGGACTTTATCCTATCAGAAATTACCTTTTGGCCTTAAAAACGCTGGAGCGACATTTCTGTGGGCTATGTCATATGCTTTCCACGACATCAAACATATTGTTGAACCCCATCTCAATGACTTTCCCGCTCACTTAACTCATCGACAAGATCATATTGGTCATCTAAGGGAAATTTTTCTTAGTTGTAGGTTTTACAACATACATTTGAACCCCCATAAATGCATTTTCATATTTGAAGCAGGGAGACTCCTCGACTTCGTCGTGTCTAAGGATGGGATTAGGGTGGAACCCTTAAAAGTCAAAGTTATTCTTGCTTTACCTCCTCCCAACAATCTTACCCAACTACAAAGTTTGCAAGGGAAGGCAAACTTTCTCCATCGCTTTATATGCAATTATGCCAAAATTACTAAAGGATTCATGAGATTGCTGCAGAAAGATGGCCCTTTCATCTGGGATGAAACTGCTCAACACTCATTTGATGATCTCAAGCATGCTTTAATGAATATACCACTTTTTCATCCGCCCAACTATGTGAAAGATTAAATCCTTTATTTGGCTGTCTCTGCTTCCATGATTGCTATGATGACGACGTTGAACATGTGATCTACTATTTAAGTAAGAGCCTTTCAAGTCCCGAACTCTATTATTCACATGTTGAAAATTTGGCTTTGGAAGCAGTTATTGTCATCCAAAGGTTTCACCACGATGTTTTTCTTTGCACTACCATGGTCATTCCAGACTCAAACCCCATGTACCACATCTTGACTTATCAAGTACTTGGGGGCAAATATTTGAAATGGATCGTCATTCTCCAAGAATTCAATCTCGAGTTTGACAAATCCAAAGCTAAGAAATCGTTGGTTTTTGCGGAATTAATTTGCGATATTACTCATACCGATGTGAATATCGAGCCCAGTGATTCCCTTCCCGATGAATCACTATTCCTCATTAGTACGTTTGATCTGTGGTATGGCGACATTCTTCTCTATCTCCAAACCCACCGCTTCCAGCCAAGAATTTCACATGATGAGCAAAATTGCATTAGACACCATTCAAAGCACTACCTTATCATTGGCGACACTTTGTATCGTCAAGGTATTGACACTCTTCTACGATGTTGCCTAACCCATGAAGAGGATGAGCAAGTTTTAAATGATTGTCACCTTAGAACTTGTGGCGGTCATCTTTCTGGGATGTCTACAACCCAAAAAATCTTACGTGTTGGTTATTTTTTTCCTTCCATATTAAAAAACTACATCGAGGCTGTTAAAAAATTCCCACCCTGTAAGGTCTTTCAGAAGAAAGCACGTACCCACCCAGCTCCACTCCATCCCATTGTCGTTGTCGACCCTTTTGCAAAATGGGGTATCGATTTCATGCAATGTAAGCCTACCTCAGTCGGGAGGCACAATTATATTATTGTCGTCGTCGATTATTTCACTAAATGGGATGAGGCTATGCCTACATTTATTAATGATGGCCAAACTGCAACACTTTTCATATTCAATCACATCATTGCTCATTTCAGAGTCCCACAAGCTATTGTAATCGATCATGGATCCCATTTCCAGAACCAGATGATGGGTGAATTGCACACCAAGTTAGGTGCTCATCATGAAAATTCATCCCCTTACCATCCTTAGGAAAATGGACAAGTTGAAGACATCAACAAAGTCCTAAAGACCGTGCTTCAAAGCATGGTAGGGGCGAACGAAACCTCTTGGCTTTTAAAACTCTTCTCCACACTCTGGGATTATCGAACTTGAGTTAAAACCACCACTATATTTACACCCTTCTAGTTGGTATATGGGTTGGAAGCAATGTTGTCGATTGAATACGAAATTTCATCCTTGAAACTTACCATAAAACTCCTACCCCATACTTCTGTCGAAGAAGAATGATTTTTATATCTAATGAAGTTGGATGAAACCCGTCGCGATGTTGCTCTCATCAACGAGACATATCAAAAATGCATTAAGACCCAATACGATAAGTCTGTCCAACCTTCCACTTTCGTAGAAGGAGATCTGGTCCTAGTCTATGACCAAGATCATGAAAAACTTGGTGCAGGAAAGTTAGAACCTATGTGGCATGGGCCATACATCATAAAGCGTGTGCTATAGATATGCGCCTACGAGTTAGTGGATTACGATGGATTATGTCTCAGTGAGCCCCAAAATGGGCTTTACCTAAAGAAGTACTATGCATAGAATATCTCACATCTTCTTTGTACATTAGTGTACTATATGTTTTTGGTTTGGTGTGTCTTTACTTTTGTGTGCACGTGTTTTTCCCCATTCTTCAAATTTGCTTATACTTTGTGCTTGAATGCACAGATGTCATCATCCTTCCCTATCTATTTTGGATTTGCAGATGGCGCTAGTTGACATTCCCAGAATATCGCTTATGCAGCTTGGGTCATCTACCACTCTGGTGAGTTAGTGAGTTCAGGAGGAATTTGCCTCGGATCTGCAACCAATAACGTTGCATAATATCATGTTGTCATTGGAATTTTAACCCAAGATTCTTCTTTAGGTATATCTCAATTGATTATCAATATTGATTCTCAACTTGTAGTCCGTCAACTAAACTGTGAATATGCTATTTGTAATCCAGTTTTTCTACGTCTCCATCTAAGGATTCGCCATCTTGAGAGATATTTTGAATTTCTAGAATATATACATATATCGAGAGAACTTAATACGACTACATATTTGTTAGCAAATTATATGTTGGATTGGTAAATTGTACATAGATAAACATTCAAAACATAAAGCATGTAAATAAAAACATCACGTCATTTAAAAAAAATAAAATAAGTAGCCACCGCGAAACTCGTATATATAGGCCTGTATATAAAATAGCAAACGTTTTGTCAAAATACATCGTCCAAAAAGTACATAGCAGGGGAAAATGTGGGCCTTTAAGCCCATGATATCATCATATGTCAGTAGACTCTACTCATCTTCTTGCACTAGATTGTGGTCAACATAGCACACAACTTCTCTGGCCACTCATCCTAATAGATGACTAAGGCCTCCAGGCACCCCAATTGTATGTCTGTGAATATCTAAGGGTACATCTTGTATCCTCATGGAAGGAACGCCTATGGTCAACCCATAGAGGTTCCTCTCCACCTCTCGGAGTCCTCCTACTTCGACGCCAATCGATGTTGCTGCATGAGCTTCTCCACAACATCATAGTGCTGGCATCCCCACCGAACGTGATGTGCCTCTGTCTACGTGATGAAAACAAACGATTTAGATACCTCATTATACAAAAAAAAAAAAATATAAAACAAAAAAAACACTGTTGCAAGGTCCTGATCTTTCGTATTTTACCTGATGCATCCCATTGTGCCTCCTTGGGGAGCACTAAATATGTGTTTCCTCTAAATTCAACTCCAACATACAGGAAATCCTCTATAACCACACGATATCTCCTCCACCATGTGAATAAGTCAGTGGTAAAGTGGAAAGTTGAGGGTTCATTCCCCAACCTAGGTGAAAGACTCATCCACTGCTACATACGGGGCTCAGTTGCGGGACGTGCTACCAATGCAACTTGCAGTTGCATCTGTGGAACTCGTTTTAGATATAATGAAACCAAGAAAGATTCATATCCAATTTTTTTTTGTTTACCTGTTCTACACTTAGAGATATGCTCTTTGATGTTCCTTAAGAACCCTGCACTCCAGTTAAAAATCATGGGCTCCAAGCACTGAATAACATATGATATCTGAGACTTGGAAGCAAGGTGGGCACTAGTGCTTCTTGCCATTTTTGTGATAGCAAATAGAATGGATCGTAGAGGTAGGTCCATCATGTATTTGATGATGATTCTCCCCCCTACCAAGTGTGATCCCGACACACAATACCGAGCAACATACGCCTCTGTCGACTATGGAGTAGACCGATGTCCAAAAAAAAGGATGGGTGCTCCCCTCTTTGAGAGCCCCGTCAGGAAATAAACGTCATCAATGTCAATCTCAAGCATGTGAGATCCTATCTGGAATTCTTTCTCATCGCTATCCCATAACTCGAATAGATACTCGAGTAAAAGGACTTCTTTTCTCATGTTTGTAGCTTGAAGTACTTTAGAAAACCACAGTTTTGTAGAGCTTCCCTCACTTGAGAGTCTTGTAAGGTAGTCATATAATCGAATTCATGTTCTCTTTCCTTCCATTCAATCATGTTGGCTAGTGCAAACTTGCAAATTCACAAAAGAATCACATTAACCAAGTTTCAAGAAGAGGAATTACTTTTTCACAGCCTAAAAACCATTTTTTTTTAACTTTTGCACCCAACACTCCCTGGAAAGAAAAAACAGAGTGCTAGCACCCCCCCTAGAGGACATACGAGGGTGTTGAAATCTCGAACAGTGCCCCCCTCGATTACTTAAGGGAGTGTCGATCCTGTTTGGTGCTCGAGGGATTTCCAAGGAGCCCAAACTCATGAAATAAAGGTTGAAATTAAACAAAAAGACATGTAAATGAATGAGAAAGGCCAGAGTACCAACATGATCCAGACAAAATCGTGAATGGTTGCATGTAGCTCCCATAGTCAACGCCGAAAAAATCACTCCAAAGGGGGAAAAACTCAAAGAAAAAAAGGCAAATGAAAAAAACAAAAGGTGAAATGACTTGTTTTACCCTAATTGATTTTTAATATATCCAAATAGAGTCATTTACACCCCCTTTTTCACATTTATAATATTTTATTTTTGAGTTTTTCTAAATTATTGTTGATTTTTAAAGAAACTATTGACATTTTTTTCCCAGAACAACTTAATTATGCATGAAATTGCGAAGCAAAGACTTTTTTATGACCTTGTGACATGATTGAGCAAGCTTTGTCATACTTCAACTCATTAATATATGGAGAGACATGTGTTGGGCGGTAGATTACCCCTTTTTCGGTCCTAGCACACTAACGACTAAAAATGAACGCTCTAGTCAATCTCGGCTAGAAGAGTTCTCCGTCGTATCGTTTTATACTTTTTTGAACCTCGGAGACTAAAATCACAAAAAATGACAACCTCAGAGTCTTCTTTAAGTTATTTTCAAACTCCCTAAACATGAAAAACAACCGAGTTTTCCTTCTCTGGACTCACAAAATCACACACTTAATGGCCCATCTAGGACGAATCCTTACTTCTTCCAGTTCGTTAAATAAAATAAGAGGAAATTATCGAAGGTGAGTTGTATCGAGCATGTGTTACCCTCCTCGAGATCGTTAAACGAAAAATAAGTACTCATCTATCTGGATGGGGGAAAAATTGAAGGAAGTGGGTCAAGTTTCTTGAGATCTTTTAAGGAATCTCTTATTGTCTCCCTTGAACACGACACTTGGGAAATCCATTAGCCTCCAAAATGAACCAATCCTATGAGTGTTTCTACTCCTTTGGCCAATATAAATAATTCCCCAACACTCGTTGCATTATGTTTTGGTCCACTCTGAGTCTATGCTGCCAAGTCTTATATTGTGCCTCAGTGTTCAAGGGAAGTCTTCACCTCAAAAGTCATCCATCTACAATATTACTAGTTCCCATACCCGTGTCAGCCCATTACTATATGTTATCACTTTCTCGTGACGAGTTTCATGTTGATTGATGGGGGATACATCAATGCCCTCCTTCGACGAGTCTTTTCCTGTCGAATTTGACAAATTGTCTAGGAAATAGACTTAGGAACACATAAGTACCTTGGGACCTGCATGTCTCAATGGTAGGCCTCCTCACATTTTATAGTGGGTATGCATCAATGACCCCTGACTCACTGATTCCATGAATGTTCGACTTCAACTCATTTTTCACATTCGCTGGATTGTACTTTAAAAGTACCTTGAGAATCATTGACATCAATGGTGTTTTATCTCGCACTTGTTAATGGTATACCTCAATGACCGGTAATCAAGTGGGTTCTATCATGTTAGAGATCAAATCATCCATTCACATGGACAAAATCTTATTGTTATAGGATCGAGATGAAGACCCTGGGTTGAGTATTCATTTGCATATACACTTTACCCAGGTTGCAATGGTGATTATCCGACTGATATACATGTTTTAACATAGATCCACTTTGTATTGGTCTGTGGCTATGTTCTTATCACATTGTAGCTCCACGGTGTATTATTTCATGGCTACGATCAAGTCAGGTCATAGAGAGATTGATCCACATTGTATCTTTGGTGGCCATCTCCTTAGTCAATATCATCATGGATCCACAGTGTATTTATTGGCGGTCGTGCTTTCAGTCATTTGTATTCTGAGCATAGGTATGCCTACCTCCGGAATGAAACACATATTAACATTGTTTGATGGTTGTTTGTAGCTTCTACCAAGTTCCCCAAATCCTTACCCTTGCTTTGAAGAATCTACAAAGTGTTTCGACCATCAACATTCCTTTTCCGACTTCACACTTTGGGGGGCAATCTGTTACACATAAAAATTCCTCACTTCAACAATGTCGCACTTTCATTATCGCAAGTGTCGTACGTGTCACACTTTTGTTGCAAGTGTTGTAGGTGTCACATTCACTTTTCGTAAGTGTCACATCTCGAACGACACCATGAAAACACTTGCTATAACCCCTAAAACATGTTAGAAGAAGAAGCCCCATCATTTGACAATCGAAACAAGTATTTTTGCTTGGGAATTACTCATCTTGGTAACTTTTTGGAAGATCAATGCTCCCCTGCTCATATACAGGGAGCGATAATGCTTCTTGTCCATCTCAGGGGGAGCGTTGTAACACTCTGTTGTCCATCTTAAAGGAGCACTGAGTTAGTTGAGGGAATCTCGGAGGAAATCCCACTTTCCTCTAAAGACAACTATGGATGGATTGGGTTAGTTTCGCTCAAATCTAACTCCAGAGATGTATCTAAGGAAGATATCACAACTATTGGAGCCATATCCTAAACTAATTCCAAATATACCCAAGGTAGTTGAGCCTCCCAAAGCCTATAAATGGAGGCATTCTCATGGTGAAAATGAGGAGAAAATCAACAAAACATTGTTATTTTGATTGATTCTCATGGTGAAAATGAGGAGAAAATCAACAAAAACATTGTTATTTTACTGGATCTTTCGAAAGCAAGGGCTGGACTAGAGGACTTGAGAGGCTTGCAACATCTTCTGAAGATTGTAAGTTTCCTTTGAAGTTCTAATCTAATATACTTGGCCTATTTCCTCTGGCAAAGTTTACATGTGCTTGTCTTAATCTTCATAGATCAATTGGATTTTGTCTAATCCATTGAGTAGGAGATAGTCATGTGTTTCTTTGGTCAGCCCACATGCATTGTTTGAGCTTGCAGATTGGAGCAGCTTGGAAAACGTCATAAATGAGGTACATCATGATTCCCCTGCTTCTCTCTTTTTTTGATGGACAAAATGAATCTATAGGAATGGTAGTGTCCAAATGTAATTTTTTGTCTTAGTAGAGGGGTCTATAACCAAGGGAAAGTTCACCCATCCACAGGGGAATATTTCCATAGCAATTAACACAACCCCACTTGAAAGTGGAACATTTGTTTTAAAGAAACCCACATTGCCAAAACAAGAACTTGATGATTCTAAAGACATAATGTGCACTTCTAATGTTGACAAGTACATTGCAAGAGGATCTAAATTTGAATATATTTTCCCAGTAGAATGTGTTTCTTGCTACTCATGCACAAATGCAAATGCATAGAAAAGAAATAAAATCCATGCACTATACGATTGATTCATTACAATGAGCAGAAAGACATAGAGAATTTGTTTAGAGAAAAAATGATGTTATACATTCCAAAAAGAGAAACCAAGAATGTGCTAAAAGCAATTGTTAAACATGATTTGAAGCATCTCTGTCACACACAAAAAAATAGATCCGATTGAATGCAAGTTTGTATTTCATACAATAATTTGGCATGGGGCAACATTGACATAACATTTGCAACAATGCATCTAGATCAAAACAAATCTTTGACCATGAAGTCTCTTTGGATGAAGGTGCACATGTTTCTACCCTTGAGAAATATGACATATAGAATGATAAAATACACAAGATGATGTCTAGGCCAAGTTCATCTCAGTTTACTAGTATCTAAGACAATTAAACAACCATTCTTTTAGTGTAGAAAAATATTACAACATTAAAAAGAAATCAACAACAAAAGAATTCATAATGAGAAAGAAAAACAACCCTTACATGTCACTTCATTTGTTCCTTATTGGAGGTGCAGGAACATGGAAGACATTTATAGAAAAACAATATATCAAGGGATTGTTGTGATTTACAAATATTAACCTCATAATGACCTCTAAGAAAAAGAAATTATTTGCCTTCATTCATATAATGCAAATGAAATTACAACACATTCATAATTTTTCTTACCATTGATAGCAAAAAACATGCTACCATTGAGCTTGAGCACATTATATATCTTGACCAAAGAATATGAAAAACTTTGCTTATTTCTTATTGATGAGGCATCATTGATAGTTTCTTGGATGCTATATAACATTGAAAAAAGTCTTATAGAATTTTGTGCACACACCCACAACACCTTTTGGAAATATTGACACCATTTTCAATGGTGATCTTTGTCAAGCACAACCTATACATGACTATTAGATCTTTGAACAACCAACTTTCCAAAATGAAAAATTTCCTTACAACTTTTGGAGAGACAATGCCAATTTTTTTGAGTTGAAATAAGGAACGAGACAAGAGAACAAAGTTTTCACAATAGAATTAGAACTTGTTTTGAAACAAAAGATGATATCAAGAACTTGAACAAACAATGTTATGGGCACCAACCAAATGATCCAATAATTTCAATACATTTTCCATAGGAACAAAGATGTTCAAGAGCATAATCAGAAAATGTTAATACTTGTGTAATCAATCTATATATACATTAAAAAACATATGGAGAAAAAAAAGTTTGAGTAAAAAAATTGGATTGGAAACAAAAAAATGGTGTTGCCTTCTACAATTGCCCTAAAACAAAATATCCTTGTCAAGTTAATTAGAGGAAACTATGCAATTGAAGATGGCTTGGTGGATGGTGCAGAAGGAATTTTTAGACACTAAATAAAGGGAAAAGTCAATGTTGTTTATATTGAAATCAGAGACCCAACAATCGGTGTAGTCTAATGACATATAAAGTGTGATCTATTCATACTTGATATTTCACATAATTGGACACCTATCACTAAAGTATCGATACAAATAACTTTTAAGAATAAAATCTCTTTTGGTCGACAACAATTTCCTATCCAATTAGCATGTGCATGGAAATACACAGATCATATGGTTTGACAATGGATGGTTTAGAATTTGACCCTTCTAGAGTTAGAAAATATAGAATCACTTACACAACACTTTCACATGTTAGAGACATACAATCACTATATCTTATAAGAAAATTGTAAAGAACAAATTTTACTCTATCAGAGAGAATTATGACTAAAATAAAATGGTTTCACACATATGCATGTTGGAAACTTGAATATGGTCTATAGTTGATACCATAAGAAAATAATTTGCTCATATGCTCTTTGAACACACAAATCTTGCAATTGCATATTGAAAATATCGTTGCAAACTATGAGCTAATGGAAACTAACATCTTATATTTCCAAGGAATACATACAAACTTTATTGTAAAAGAGAGTATGCTTTCCAACAAGTACTATTATATATCAAACTCCCAACTCCATGGAATTCTGACATCCTATTAAAAGAACATAGTTCTTGAGAAATTTGAGAATTATGGAACAGATCATATTAAATCAATTGTTGCTTGCTTTGATATTGCTAAGACTATTGTCAAGTAGAAAATATTTACACTGTGCCACATGCATTGCTTGAATCTCCTTTTTTCTTTATGAACATAGTAACATTAAAGATGCAACCAAATGAGCTTGTAATCACTGGTGATTTGAACTTCAACATGTTGCCAAACAATAATGCACATAAAAACTTCTCTTGTTTATGCAAAGCCATAACCTCGAATTGCATTCAAGAAAAGAAACAATTGATGCTAATTTGTTGATAGATCACTTTTGGACAACTTTGCTAAAGTATAACAACATTTTTAGGATCTTTGATGCTCATTGCATTGACCATCATGCTATTTTCCTTTCAATTCCTTTAAAAATTTGTTATTTTCTCCACCCTAGCACTTGATACTTGTTGCCTTCCATAGCCATAGGAAACTCATAAGTTTTCACTCCACACTATCAATATCACATTCTATAATTGCTTTCACAAATTGTCCTAGTGCCTTTTTGCACAATATCAATAAAGAGAATATTTGCACTTGTTCTACTGCTGTCCATAAATTTCGCTAAAGAGATCGTTTGAATTGGTCTTGAAAATCAACAAACAAGAGTATCAATTAAGTAACAAAATCACAACCCTTGGATGGGGTGAAACATGGGCCACATGCATCAATACATGTGTATGACACGAGGGAAGTTAAAGCTCCTCGCTACCACCCTCCCCCCCACCATGATGGTTAGTCCGGGCATTGAGCCAAGGTTTAGTGCTGCTGGGCCTTAATGGAGCTCCAAACAAACTCCTCGGCTTTAGTATGACTTCTAAGCATGGCCATTAAGACTTGCACTAATGGATACCAAAGCCATCAATGTCTTCGCACTCCTCGTCTTTTCAATGTGTGGGAAGTTTTATATTGGGCACTTGGGCCCAAAGAACAACATCATTCCACTAGTTCTGCTCCAAGATTTAGCTTGCTCAGCCAAAATTTCAACTCTAAGGTTTCAATGCAACCATGGCATGAGAAAGAGGAAATCCCCGATGAGGGCCAACCTACTATAGTTGGTTTGGCCGACACAATCGCCCAGGGCCTGCCTCTCGAGATCTCATGCCAGGCGGGGACCATACTGGTTCTTCGGGGCAGAATTGGTTCGCATAGACTCCTCCAGAGCCTTTCCCTCCCCGTGATAGAGGGTCTCCAAGGCACACAATACAACCCTCGGTGACATGCCTGGATTTCTCATACCAAAGTGGGACCATTCGGGTTCCTTTTGGGAAAAATTAGCTTTGGACAAGCTCAACTAGAGCCTCATCCACCCAACACAGAGAGTCTCCAAGGTAGATTATGAAGATTTTTTTTGTCCTAATAAGGAGGAATTCTCGATCAATTCCTCTGTCCTCCTGGTCTTTTCACCCAGTGGGAAGTTCTATATTGGGCATTTTGGCCCAAAGCACAACATCATTCCGCTATCTCTACTCTAAGATTTAGCTTGCTCCTACTGTAATTTTCAGCTAGTTCTCTGCTATTAGACATGCCTCATGAGAGAGGCAAGCCTCAATGAGGGCCAACCTACTATAATAGTTTTGGACAACACAACCACCTGTATTCTGCTTCCTCGAAGCCTCATGACATGGATCATACAGTTCTTCAGGATAATTGGAAGTTTGTATAGACTCCTCCAGCCTTCCCTCCCTCAGACAGAGGGTCTCCATGGCACACAATACAACCCAATACATGCCTCTCGAGCTCTCATACCAGGCGGGGACCATCTAGGTTCCTCTAGGAAAAATTGGTTGCACAAGCTCAACCAGAGCCTCATCCACCCAACACAGAGAGTCTCCAAGGTAGATGCCCAATGGAAGAAGAAAATTTTCCCAAATGGGAGGAAATTTATTTCCTACAGCCAATCAGCCTCGAGGATCAACCTCACACTGGTGACTACCCATTCCCTTTCAGAGCCAGACTGGGTGCATTGTGGAAGAATAATTCTTACCTCTAGAGGACCACTTGAGGCACAATTTTGTTGCCTCCATGGACTTAAGACCTTGTCATGGACTCGGGCTTCCCTGAAAACAACTTCTGTCGCCACTCATGGATGAAATACCATGCCTCAAGATGACCATAGTCACCAACTCCTAATCTTAAAGACTCACTAGACCACCTCGGGTCTTGATCTTCGAGATGCGAAAGGAGCTGGCAAAGCAGCAACACCACCATAGTTTCTTCAAAAAACCTCCTGATGCCCTCAGTAATGATTCCCTGTCAAGCAAGCCTGAGAAGAGTCACTTCCCGACATGCTACCAACCCTTCACATTTAGACTCCACCAAGATGGATGCCCGGGCTTGCCCCATGTCTAACATTGTCACATGTTTTTTTCTCTGGTTTATTGGCTAAGATTTTGAAATTTTTTCCTACCTTAGTCTCAGGTTCATGTTCGATAGGTTCATGTCCGATAGGTGGTCGGGGAACTCAGTCCACCGTTTGTTCTGGTTTCCATGCTAGTGGCAAGTCCCCTTGTCTCTATGTCAACAATTGTCGCTTTTTATTAAAGTTTTGGAACTATGAACAATTGTCATGTCCATGCTTTGGTTTCCACTACAAAGGCGTAAAAATCCATGCTATCATGTACATTCGTATTAATATAATTTTTTCTTAGGGCAACGTAATATAGTTTTTATTTACAAAAAAAAGGTAACAAAATCACAACTATTATGTGAGATCCTTTTATAACCTTTTTGTTAATTTCTTTACCTATTTTGTTTTTGTTTCTTTGCAATATTATCGTGGAGAATTATGCCTCTTCCTGCTGATTAACTATTGCTCTCTAGTTTGCATTTAGCATATGTTAATCATGCATAAAATGTCCTTTACAACTCTTGCAAAACAACTTTATTAGAACCATTTTCCCTTCATGGCTACAATACTGTCATCTCATGGATTCTTGCAGGCCCTTCCTTTGACTACTCATCATTTTCTAGATACTATATACACAAGTGCACTCCTATAGTTTCCCTTATGCTACTTGTGTACTACTATCCAGATTTACTAAAGAGATTCTTTGCACTACTCTTGAACATCAACAAACATAAGTGTCAATCAGGTAACAAAATCCCAACTGTTTCATGAGGTATTTTTAAACTTTTATTGTCAACTTTTATATTTTCTATTTGTTTATTTTTGCAACAATATCAATAGAATTGTGTGCTCGTTCCAGAAATTAACTAGTAATTTTAGTTTGCATTTAGCATATGTTAATTATGCATAATATGTTTTTTACAACTCCTACAAAATAGCTTTATTAGATTCATTTATCCTACATAGTTACAATATCAATGTCTCATACATTTAGGCCTTCATGATGGCATCATCAAGTACACAAGATACATGTTGATGTTTGGACAACATCAAGACAATCTTCCACAGACACACATATATGACATGATATTTATAATACAAAGTATAAATATATATATAATAAATAAATAGTTATTTATTATCCAAGGACACATCCTTTCATAGATGGTTACCATATGTTCTCTATTTATGGAACACTCATCATTGTAATAGAATCAATCATATATCATCTCATATGATTCATATAGAAAATTCAACATGCTATCCGAAATAGATTGGGATTGACTTCCTCATGGGAGGGCCTAGGAAATGAGAGAGATAACGTGTTTTTTTGTGTGAGTATTTCTAACATGGAGATGTTCAAATACATCTCTTTGTATTGGCCTTCTCCAGTTCTCTGATTTACCAGATGAAAACACCAAGAAATTGACTAGCTTGTCGCTTTCTGTTGACAAATTTCATATGTCTTGATTAGGCTCGACTCCTATTCCTCGGCCATAGCCTTTTGAATTTATGACTGAAAATGTTGATGTGATATTTAATGGAGTGGAACGATTGTAATATTTAATATGGCATGTACTCGAGAATTCAAAAGAAGGAAATTCTTAATCTAGAGCTTTGAAATATCCCTAGAAAAGGAAGGGCGAAGTGCAGATTGTTTTTTCACATACCTTCTCGTGAAGACAAGGCCTAGAAGCTTGTCCTTTTCCACCAATGTTTTTCCCTTATTCCAAAAGCTGTGCAAGTGTAGACATGGCCGATGAGGGTAGGTTCAAAAGTTTCAGCTTCAATTAGGGACGCTAGACTCTTTCAATTCTATGATTCCAATGTTTGGCGTATCATCACAGAGATCACAAATAATTCATGATTTCCACATTCAAGAAGTGTTTCTTGGATGATATTGGTGAGAAGAAAGGTGAGCTCTACGTTGTGCCTCCTCTCTGCAATGTACACCATTTCAAGACAACCTTCGATCCATCTCATTCCAAACAAAACAACGTTTTTAAAATAAAAATGGAAATTAAACATCAGTGTAATTCTTTCTGGTGGCGATCACAAAAGAAAGGGAGGAAGTCTATTGAGAAGGAGAGCAACGAATATGAAGCACTAGAGGCGACTCTTCCGAAACATGTTTTGGACAAAACCTTGGTGTGGCTCAAGGTCCACTTAATTTCTTCTATGCAGAATCATTTCAACAATATTGTGAGGGAGGTGATCTCTTTCCCGGGATTCAATGACAATGTAAATGTGTAATGTAGGTTTTAGATCAAATGGTTGGTTGTTTTCATACCAGAATTGAAATAATCCATGTTTACCTAAGTTTTGGGCCTAGGTTTATAGTTGGGCGACTATGGGGACAATGATGTCGAGATCCCCATCACATATGAACGCCGCCATTAAGAATTTTACTACCGAATGGGGTGAACGTAGCTGTACATATTAGTGTACTGATCTATTGTTCTGTGTGATGATTAGTGAACCAACAACAAATATAATGAAACCACATGTTAGAGTTGTTATTATTATGGTCATAGTGGCGATTTATTACTAGTTCGAAATCAGGTGGCAGGGGTGTCTCATGTGGAAGTGTAGTGTTGATGTTGATCTTGTGTGCGTTCATTCCTACATGGATGACAAGATTGAGTACAAGGATCTATAGCTCTGCTAGAGTCCAAGAAGCCTAGATCGTAGCTTCACAAGAAGGACATCTACAAGATTGTAGCAATGCTCAAGAATACACCATTTGGAAATCTATGTAATGGCAAGAGATTTATTTGGACTTTGTGAAGAGGAACATATTGAGTATATTCAACTTAATATCTGATGCATTATTAGAATTGAGTAATCTAATAATTGCAAAATGAAGTATGGAAATTCCAAAGAATAACTACTAAATTATGATATTCATGACAGTCTTTGAATTAGAAGCATTTACATTTAGTGTATCTAAATCAATATGAATCTAGTGGATCTACAAGATCAAGTATGCAATGTGCATGACAACATCAAAAAGCAAAAAGTTTAGGTTTGTGGCAAGAGGGTCTCTTAGAAAGAAGGAGTTGGCCTCTAAGTTCGAGATGAAGGATACTGGATTGATGCATTATCATTTAGGATTAGATGTGTGGCAGTAGCCAAGAGAGATCTTCCTTGGTCAAGGGAAGTATGTTATCAATATCCAGAGATTTGGGATGATGGATCGCAAGTCCATGGCTACTCCCATGGTGACAAACCTGAATAAGATGAGAGACCTTAATAATCAACCGGGTAGACCCCCATAAAAATCGGCCAATTGATTGTCTCACTTAGGCATTTAGTTAATACCAGGTTGTACATATGCTTTGTTGTGAACATGTTGAACCAGCCTGTGGTCTCACAAGACATGAACATGCATTGGATTGTTGCAAAGCACACATTGAGATATTTGCGTGGCACGCTAAAGTATGGTTTGAGATATGTCTCTAAAACAAATATGTACAACCCAAGGATATACGATTCTCGACAAGGTGGAGTGCAGATGACAAAAAGAGTACTTCAGGATATGTCGCTTTGGACTCTACCATGATATCTTGACTAGCAGGAAGCGTAAGTCTATCACTAGTACCTAGAAGATAGTATATTGTTGTCAGGCATGTACGTAAGCAATATGGGTCTTATTAAGCCGGTGGTTTTTTAGACCGTTTGGATCGTGTATCGGAATCAACCATGATATTATGATAATTAGTTGTGTAAAGCTTTCCGTGAGAATTGCAGGTTCCATGGTAGGTCGAAGAACATAGAGATCAAGTACTACTACCTCCATGATAAAGTCCATAAGGGAAAGATAAAGCTCTAGTATATCTCCACCGGATGAGAAATAGTGGATATTCTGACGAAGCCCTTGTCCAAAGGGAAGATTTTATACTTTAGGGACAAGTTAGGATTTGTGGAGATTGCTCCCTTGGATAAGAGGAAGTGTTGATATGTGCATCATGATAGTACATCTTATATATGATGCTTTTGCATCATGCTAGTACAACTTAGACATGATACAAATGTACAGACACATCATGCTAGTACAATTTAGATATGATGCATTAGCATCATGCTAATACATATTATAGATGATGTTAATTGCCTCCGTGATCATGCTAGTATAGCTTAGATATGATGCATGAGCATCATGCTAGTACATCTTAGATATGATGCGTAGGGCACTAATATACATCATGCTAGTACAACTTAGATATGATGCAAGCATCATGCTAGTTATATTCATGATATGATGCGTAAGCATCATGCTAGTATGCCCTAGAGATGATGTAGATGAGACTCCACATCATGCCAATACAACTTATATATGATGCATTCACATCATACTAGTATGGCTTAGAGATGATACAATGGATGATATGACTTGATGTGTACCATGCTAGATGAATTATGGCTCAGACATGATGCAGTTGATGATATGTCATGATATATTTGATGTAACTTCATTAGATAAAATTAATAACTGAATACATTTAGTTGGTTGTTATGAATACCATCCTAGTTAAGAGGGAGGTTGAAATTGTAACTATGGCTCCATATTCATAATGTATATATTCAAAAAGAATATTCTAGAAAAGAATATGTGTACTTATAAAGCTAGTCTCTACTCTGCATGGCACCTCGATAGAAGAATGGTCCTTAGAAGGTCACTGACATTCGAGGTAGTGATAACTACAAGCATTACATGTTTAGTCTTGAGATTCATGGTGAGATTGTGCGCCTCGATTACTAGTTTTATGCTACTACAATGTTTGTGTACCATTGGTGAAGACTGTGTGACTCCGGATAGTAGCACACAACTACTAAAAGTGGTTGTGTACCACTAGACAATAGTTGTGTACTACTTCATGGATCAACACACAATCGGTTCTATTGATGGCATTGTGGAAGTAGCCGCGGTGCTACTAGATAATTGTCAGCTGGAGATTACCAGACACTCGGAGTAGCTGGCGGGTTGCTTGATCAAGAGACCGTGATGGGTGTAATTCAAGCTACCCATGACATGGTAGTAGTTGTGTGTTACTAGTTGATCAGAGCAGTTAGTGGACTACTAGATGAAGACAACATGGAAATATACATTTATAATTAAGAGGGAGCGTTGAAGTTTCTTGAGGCAATGAACGGGGATACCTACACCGAGGGTCCTATGTGATTGGCAGGGGAATGTTTAATCAACCTCGGCTACGCCCCATGTCGGCTGAAGGAACCAAGACATCGCTTCATATGAACATCGATAAGGTCTTGGGGGACATTTGTTTCATGAGGGAACCTCTCGGACATGTCAAGTATGGTCCAAGATGACTTAGCTTAATCAGCCCCAAGGGACTAACCACCCTTTGTAGGATGAGCTAGATCAAGTCTGTTGATACCAACTACATGATGTGTATAAACATAAGTGAATGGCCCTAGGAAGCATCAGTGGACCTTCTCCTAGATTGGGTCAGACCAATGGAGATAAGATATACATTTATCATAAGGGTGTACTTGTGATAAATGGGCTCCACATTCCTTCCCGGATCATGACAAGGAATATGGACTCGAGGTGCTTGAGGTGCTTTCCATGTGTCATTAGCATCGGGTTGGAATTCACTCAGAGGGGTGTACTTGTGGTGAAAGATCTTGGTATAGTCTTTGTACTAGTCATGATGATTTGACAAAAGAATGATAAAGACTCAAGATGCCATATTCTATTACATGCGCATCTGTGAGTGGCCTCGGACCAAGAGAGTCAATTGGCTCGGGAGGGTGGTCAGCCAGGAGTTTCCTCACTGTGTGGGAGAGAGACATCTCCCCAAGATTGACAGATAGTGTCAAGGAGTTTAGAGAAGGTTTTATACTTCAGAGACAAGCTTGGGCATGATGAAGAATGTCTCCCTCGTTGAGAGGGAAGTGTTGATGTTTGGACAACATCTGAAGACATTCTTCCATATATATATATATATATATATCATAAGTAATATAATATATGACATGATATTTATAATACAAAGTATAAATATATATAATAAATAAATAGTTATTTATTATCCAAGGGACACATCCTTTCATGGATGGTCACCATATGTTCTCTATAAATGGAACACTCATCATTGTAATAGAATCGATCATATATCATCTCATATTATCTCATATATAAAATTCAACAACACCAACATTGTTTTAGAAAATCCAAAACATGAAGATAGGCAAGATTCCTCTATTGCATCAAGCATTCTTTCTTTGAGCTTTTTTCTGCTATTTCTGCTTTGTGCTTCGCGTTCTTTATGCCACCCATACCGCATATCAAAAGGTTTTTAAAACAAATAAACTAATCCAATGTTTTTGCCACATTAATTAAATACACATATCTTGTTTTACTATTTCATAGCCAACACATCTTAGTGTCTATATAATAAAACAATTGTTGAGTTATTCAATATTTTTTTATTATATAGAACCTACAATATGTCTTTTGAAGATAGTGACAATCTTGGAAATGTCACTGAAGAATTGCAATGTACCTAGTGAAGATCCCAAATGCTTGAAGTGAGGACATATAATCATAAACTAGGGCCCCATGTACATGTGCTGATGTCAACAATGAAGTAGTCTATGGAACTAAGGTCCCATGTACAAGGGTTGGTCACAATGTTGAAGTAGTCCAATAAGCTTGTTCGTAAACCTTGGTCCCATGTACAAGTATTAATCACAATACTAAAGTAGTTTTAGAAACTCGTCCATAAGCTTTATCCCATATACAAGTACTAGCCTCAATGTTGAAGTAGTCCAAGAAGCTCATCCACAAACTTAGGACCTCCCATGTTCAAGTGCTTATGTTGACTCCCAATTAATGACACTTGAGCTTGAAAAACGACTGAGTATTGTGCTCCAAATTCCCACCATTTTCATGTGGATCCAAATAAATAGAACCATCCATGTCAAAAAAGATCATCCACGTAGATGCAAAAGGTCAAGTGTGGATCTGGAAGGATCACTACCACTATAGAATATGCAAGTTGAAAATTGGTAGTCATAATCGACTCTTGACTTCCCTCAATGATGTTCTCTTCATATGGTGGAATAAGGTTATCAAAGAGAATATAGAAGTAGTTGTCATCATTGAAATTACAATTATTGTTATACCATTCATCACAAGTCTCTTCTAAATCACCCTAGACATATATGTCTCTTGTATACTCCTCTTCAACAAGTCTCAAAAGTTCCACCTTTGGATTCCTTCACGAGCTTCCTATAGTTTTTGTACTCTATGCTCTAGACAAAGTCAGTTTGTATGAATTGGTTTAGCATGTTAAAAGTATTCTATTTTGAGTAACCATTGTTGGATATGCTCTTCATATTTCATAGCAAGTTAGAGAAAACTTACACAAGGGTCTTCTTCCACATAATCTGCATGGAAACTTGGATATTCATCAATGATGGGGGCTACTATATACATGTAAAATTCCATAATCTATTGTAAGTATGAGAGATAGGGTTTCGAGGTAGAGAATTAAAATGGTTCTTAACTTCTTTAATATGGCTTAGAAGTATATCATACAATATGTCAAATTGAAATTGTTGAAGTGCTCCTTCACCTAGATTTGGTTTGGCTTTAATTTGGGCAACCTGTCAAACGTTATATGCTCTACAATATTCAGAACAAAGTCATGGCCATAATAGGAAACACCCATGAGTGAGGTGAAACAATGAGTGAGGCTTCTCTGACGCACTTAACAAAGTTTATTGTTTCCATCATTTGTTTGTCATTTTCACATATCTTATTTAATAGTGAAAATTTTGCATTAAACACAAAATTCAATTTACTTTGCTTTAAAATCATTGGATGTTCTCTCTCTATGATTCTTGGAACTGCAAGAAGCACAAAATATACATATGTTTTGCAAATAGTTAGAATGATCCACTTATGTATCAATTGCAAAGCCACTTGTATTTGTTTCCATACTCACAATATGTTTAGTTATTTCTATTTTCTTTTTCTATAGAAAAATTGCATGTACATCTAAGAATTCAATACCTTTTCACATTGAGTGGTGTTATTTCTCTTACATCCCATGAATATTTGTTACAATTTTTTATCACAAAAAATAAAGGTTTCTATTTCAACTTGGCATGCATATACACAACATCCCCAATTTTACAACTTTGCACACACAGATGAGGAAATCTATTTGAGGGTGATGTATGGGTTTTGTATGGCCCTGGTTGTAGTAGAAGTATGAACTTTCTTACCAAAACATAACTTGTCCATGCTAATGGTTGTAGTAAAATTATGAACTTTCTTACCAAAACATAACTTGTCCATGCTAATCTTGTTGATGAACATGGATATGTAACCATAAAAATAAATATAAGCAACAATTTGATATTGCAGTTCATTCCATTCTTCACACTTGGCATGAATGTCCACATTAGGGATTTTTTCCTTCACAATAAGATATGATTTGAGCAAGGTTATGCTAGATATGATATTCTTCTCAACATGAATAATAAAATATAGAAAATTGGACAGGTCTATGAAAACCATTGTCTCGAACTAGATGTTATTATACCTCAACTAATTGCATTTGATGTAACTTACCCAATTGGATATGTCAGTACAATAGCCACCTCTTGTTGTCAAAACAACAACTAATACAAGTTGTGCCTTAAAAATAGGAATAACAATGAAACAAATGTAATGACAAGTATCTTATGCTCTAAAGAACACTCAATATCTCTCCATCTATCCATATTTTCTATTTATCTCTTTACCCATATCCCATATATTATTTTGCAATCTAAACAACCCAAACTATTGTTATGCAGTTCATCTATAACTAAACTTCTCATATAATGTTTTTTACTCCCATGTTCAAGAAGAATTATCTTGAAAGAATACTCCAATGTTCTTGTTCAAGAACATTGTGCAAAATGGCCCTAAAGGAACAACAATCATATGCATTGGACAAACAACTTTTAATCACTTAGTAAATGATGATACCACAAAATATAAATTATAGTCTTTTGTTGGCGACATTATTAATGTAAAACTTATTTCCTCCAACATTGAGCTCACCTTTGTTGTAAATTAGTTTCTATGCATCACATCTAGAAGTTTTTTCACATGTGTAGTTAATACAAATTATATGCATGTACAAATTTTGGGGACCTTAAAAGAAAAATAGATTTTTATGCCATTGTTTGAACCTTTAAGCATTTGTTGCAAGCATGTGCTACTATGATTGTTTCTACTATCAAATCAACTAGCTCGATGCACTCATTGTCGAGTGAACAAAACATGTTTCCATGATCACATCCTAGAATGCACACTTAAAAAGGAGAACACACATATCACTTGTATACTGTGCAATCGACTCTTGCAACAATTTTTTCCAAATCTTACGGAAACCTCTTATGAGAAATACCAAAATGGCATCAATGAAATACTGACTAAACTTCGACAATTTTGTCTACAATGATCTTTTATACTTTTAGTTGAGAATGTTGTTCTAGCCTACACGAATCATTAAGATTCTTTCTCTATTAGGTTGTTGTCAAGAGAATAACGAAACTTAGAGCATGCTTCTCTTTCTTCTCTTTTTCCTTTGCAAAAATCAATACATGTTTAAGTATTGCAATCCAGAGGACTTTAAGACCATTAACTTCAATATTTTGTTAACAAAAAAACCATTTTGTCACAATTTTCGTATAGACTATTTATTTATTTATTTATTTTTTATTTATTTTTTTTCGTTCAGAAAAATATATTTTCACACTTACTGTGAAAACTCTCTATAGATTTTCTACTTACGTGCTTCACTGTAAATTGTTACATTTTCCAATGAATATATTTATGCTATAAATTGGACATTACCTTCAAGTTGTTTTGTTGGTCTCTTCTTGCAAATGGTTTTAATGCCATTGTAGCAATGCATGCCATGTTCTACAAGTTTAGTCGAACACCTCATCTTGATGATGGGTCTCAAACAAAAAGACTTTGGGACCCAAATTTTGTTTGTAATTATCTCAAAATATGTTGTAGGAAAACATATTTGGTAACTATTTCCTAGTACAAAGTTGGTTTCATTAATATATAGGGTAGGGTGNGAATCATTAAGATTCTTTCTCTATTAGGTTGTTGTCAAGAGAATAACGAAACTTAGAGCATGCTTCTCTTTCTTCTCTTTTTCCTTTGCAAAAATCAATACATGTTTAAGTATTGCAATCCAGAGGACTTTAAGACCATTAACTTCAATATTTTGTTAACAAAAAAACCATTTTGTCACAATTTTCGTATAGACTATTTATTTATTTATTTATTTTTTATTTATTTTTTTTCGTTCAGAAAAATATATTTTCACACTTACTGTGAAAACTCTCTATAGATTTTCTACTTACGTGCTTCACTGTAAATTGTTACATTTTCCAATGAATATATTTATGCTATAAATTGGACATTACCTTCAAGTTGTTTTGTTGGTCTCTTCTTGCAAATGGTTTTAATGCCATTGTAGCAATGCATGCCATGTTCTACAAGTTTAGTCGAACACCTCATCTTGATGATGGGTCTCAAACAAAAAGACTTTGGGACCCAAATTTTGTTTGTAATTATCTCAAAATATGTTGTAGGAAAACATATTTGGTAACTATTTCCTAGTACAAAGTTGGTTTCATTAATATATAGGGTAGGGTGAATGATTTTGTAATTATAGTTTTTTTTATGGAATATTTTTAAATGTTCTTGAACTCATTGATCTAAACAAATTATTTTTTTATGTTTATAAGTGAAATTGATGGAAATATATCTTGTTTTTCGATTTGTGGTGCTGACATTTTTTGTGAATGCTCTTTTTTATGGCTGCATTATTAGGGCCATTTTGTTTTGCTTGATAAGTAAAATAAAATATGGCACTGACTAATCAATTAACTTTGGTAGTGTTGAATTCTATTAATGAATTAAGGAAAACACAAAACTAGATTGAAGCAAATTTACCCATTCTTAACAAGTTATGGGAGTTTCAATCTATTATGCTAAACAAGTATCTAGTCACTCTTATACTAGTATATATGTACACAATTTCCTTCCATTAATCTAGTTGGAGCTTTTTGATAGAATGATATTTTGTATTTACATAATTACATCAAAATAGATGAGCCTAACATTGAATGAGTATGTTGGTGATTTTGGGAGTCATAGTAATGATGTTGCCGCATGTTTATTTTATTATTATTATTTTTTTTCAATTGGTGAAGCCAAGTACCCAAATGTGTCTCTATGCTTACTAAGCACCACACATTTTTTCCATGGTTTGTAATGTCAAAACTGTGGTTTAAATCATATTTCCTAAATTTCATGTTTCACTCGTTGGGATTTGAATTATCACAAAATATCCTATAATCGTTCATTTCATTGATAAACTTTGTGTTTAGGCATAAAATAATTTCCAATTTAATGATCACATATATCACAACCCAAGATGTTACAACATAGATATGTTATCTACAAAGTAACAACAATTATTTTATTTGAACTATTAATGGTGTAGTATGGTTTTTAACCGTGCAATTAACTCAAAATGGTCCTTTGATTTTTCCCTAGGAAAATAATAGTCAAAGAACATGTATCTATTAAATATTTACACGGTCTTGGTTCTTGCATTTGAATATTTTGTTTTCTTCATGCATTGCAATTGTGGGAACCTACAAATATTAGTGACTATGTTTTTAGAATTGCTTTGAAGCATTTAGATATCTCCTCTTGTTTTGTATGTAAAGTTTTAAATAAAAAACACAATTTGAATTTTGATTTTGAGTTAGCTAAGCTTAGGGCTTAATTGTAACTCTCTACCTTGAGGTTATAAATATGAAACTTCTAAAAGATAAGGGCATTTTCTAACCAACTTGAACTTGCATTTGTACCATAGAAATGTCCTCTAGTGAGAGGAATTAAAAATGAAATTGAAATTGATTGTTAATGTCCTCAAATGACCACCACAACAATGATCAATGTGGCTAAAATATAAGTCAATATTTAAGGTTTTCTTAGCAAGGGAGTGCTAGATGCATCTCTTAAGATAAATGCATCAAGATAAAAATAACTTTAAAAAATAGAATAAGAGAAAAGAGAAAAAAAGTAGCTATCTAAAGTATATATTACAACAAAAGATGTTCTCAATTTCAAAGCACTTGCCACAAAACAAGGCTTTATGAATCTACTAACGTCACACATAAATGGAATAACGTCATGCTAAATGGAATAAAATGAGATCAAGTGAGGAATATAAAATAATTAGACATTATATATGACATTCAAGCCACTTCATAGTAGCTAAATAATCTTTAATGGGGAAGAAGTCAAGCATTTACTCTTTTCACTGTATACTATATATACTCGACGATATTTATCTTCCATGTCTAAATATACTATGATATTTGGTTTGTGTTTGTTAGGATTTATGCATCTACCTTTAAATTTTTTCTCTTAATGCTTCTCCCTCTTTCCTATTATTGAAGGTTGAAATCCTAGAACAATGTATTGGGCGCTTGACATTAAAATTTGGTTCTGATTTAAATGTGTAAATTTAACTCTTTCATATCTTTGAAATCGTGTCACGTTTGATTCAAGTTTATTGGAATGCCATCATTGCAATCCTATTTATCTTTATTCTCAAATTTAATATTATTAGTCCCCGCTGAAGGCGTAGAGGGACTATAACGATCTATAATTCGTTGACTTCATATTAGTTTGTCCTTTGACCACAAATATTTGCATAATATCTATTGTTGGAACTAGGGAACTAAAAACATTGATTTTTGTATAATAAAAAATACCATATATCTCATGATCTGATTGGATAATAGATTGGAGGTCTTATTGTCGGCTTCACTATTCCTAATGTTTGATATGTTAGCATATCCAAAGTTTTTGATCATATACAGTGTTTATGAGTTGTTATTTTTTTTTGAAATGTTTGTATATCCAAAGTTTTGAAGATAGATAGTCAGATTTTTATAAGTTGACTTCATATTAGTTTGTCCTTTGAATAATTTTTTTTTTTACATAGGCTCTACTGTTCGAACTATTGTTACTCATTTTTTTTTTATTGTTATAAAATAATATAATAAATGTTTTTTTGTACGTAAGAGGCCTGCCACACTGCATTCTTTCTTAAATGTTTACAGAGTAGTTTTGACAGACTTAAATGTTTACCTAATAGGCTTCACAACTTTAAATGTTTACTTAAAAGGCCTGTTACAATACATTTTCTTCCGTTTTATTTTTATTTTTTATATATGCAATGTTCTCTGTAGTCAATGTGGACAATATTGTTCTTCAACAACATTGTTGGTTCACTAGTTCATGCTTGCTTCTTGCATGTTCACTGATTTTTTATTTGCCTGTTATTGTTGTTCTTGTTTGCCTGTTGGTCTTGTTTCAATTTGCATGGTTGGGGTTCTACAACCACGATTGGAACTACCTTTCTGTCGTTCCCCATTGACGAGCAGGTTTGGGTGTTGTGTTTAGCTTCGCTTGCTATTTGCAGTTTGCAGGTGGGAAATTTGACTACTGGGGATGCTTGAGTCGAAATCCTCTTGTAGAACATCTTTGTACGTGAGGAGAAAATACGATTTCCTTTTGAGATGCATCACTGTGGCTATGATGGAGGTAGGTTCTATGTCGAACATTGGCCTTATGTCGTTCTCCATTGACGAACGGGTTTGGGTGTCGTGATTAGCTTCACTTGCTATCTGCAATTTGCAGGTGGGAAATTTGACTGATGGGGATGCCTGAGTTGAAATCCTCTTGCATAACATCTTTGTATGTGAGGAGAAAATACGATTCCCTTTTCCTATGCTTCATTGTGGCTGTGATGGAGGAAGGTTTTGTGTTGAGCATTGGCCTTCTGTCGTTCCCCATTGACGGGCGGGTTTGTGTGCCATGATTAGCTTCGCTTTCTATTTGCAGGTGGGAAATTTGACTGCTAGGGATGCCCGAGTCGAAATCCTCTTGCAAAAAATCTTTGTATGTGAGGAGAAAATACGATTCCCTTTTTCTATGCATCACTGTGGCTGTGATGGAGGTAGGTTTTATGTCGAACATTGGCGGCCAGGAACGAGACGAAGACAACATTACAGTCCTGCTTCTCTGGTCGTAGTAATCATATACAAAGATGGAATGCATGAGGATTTTGATCACTCCAAGTATTGAAAAATACCAACCGTGAAAACCACACCTTTCTTAATTGCTTGCACAATGGCAGGCTTTTGGACGGTCCTGCCATCTTTGAATTTTTCCTGACAGGTCTCACAACCCGAAATATTTGGTTAACATATGTGTTACAATACATTTTCCTCTGCATGTTTTGATACAATCTTGTGTGCAGTGAATTTGGCCAATATTGTTCTTCACCGACATTCCTGGTCGGCTAGTTGGTGCTTGCTTCTTGGTTCACTAGATGTTGCTTATTGTTGTTTGATTCAAATTTACAGGGTTCAGGTCGTGGGACTGTAGTTGGGCCCTTTGGTGCTTCTTAACTAGGTTATTTTTTGTTTCTTCCTCTTGTTTGCTTAAACTTTGCGATGTTGGGGTACTGCATCTGCAGTTGGATCTGTTGTTACATGGTTTTATAGTTGGCTCCCCAGAAAATATTATTAAGATAAAATAATATGCAAAACTTTGCAGTGGGTGTAAATTACATCTCTTATGGCTTGAACCAGAGTTTGTTGGGCTCGAATTATCTTTCATAGCTGATAATGTTTTTCCCATGGTTAATGTCTTTCTATGTCTTCATAGTTATGAGAGTAAGTGTTGATGTGTGAGCGATAAAGTTCTTCTCTCCCTTTCTTTTTCCTCTTGTAAACTTTCTCATTTTTTCCTTTTGTTCTTCCCCTCTATTATGCGTTTCTGGTTCTATACTTTGCCACGTTTCTGTGGTCGTGGGTTCCTAGGGTGGCCAATTGAAAAATCGTCATCTCCATCTATATCTTCACATCATGAGTCCTGCTGACCGTCGTTCGTTTGCATATTTATGCAATTTATTTTAAACTTGCCCTTTTTTCCCTTTTGTTCTTACCCTCTATTATGTGTTTCTGGTTGTATACTTTGTCACATTTATGTGCTCGCGGGTTCTCGGTGTGGTGAATTGACAAATCATCATCTCCATATATATCTTCACATCACGAGCCTGAACGACCGTCGTTCCTTTGCATACTTAGCTAATTTTATGAACGTGGGTTCGTGGATAGGTGCTATCGAACTCTGGTAACCTGTGTTTGGGGTATACATCTTGCACCCAAAAATTCCGTTCTCTACAATTCGACCCCAAAATCCTCGAACTTGCAACTCTGCCTCTACCTATGATGACTCTGTCTGTCTGACCCGCCTTTCCATACTTATTCGAGTCTTCAATCACGAGTTCACGCGTTCCTGGGTTCAGAAAAGTTTAAAAGCATTTTTTCGCTCCCCTCCATCCCCGCCACCTTCCGCCCTTCCCAATGCACATTAATTATGCTTTTAAAATTGACATCCGACCAGACATGTTCGAAAAGATTGGCTTTAATAAGCGGAAAGCTCGAGGAAATCTCCCATTAAAATGCATAAAGAGGCCAATATTATAGGATCTGATAATGTTTTTTGCATGCATTTTGAATTTGCAAAAAGTGTTGGCTATTTTAGTTTTTTAAAGGAATCATCATAGTAACAGTGCAATATTGTACTACCATGCTGCCATCCACAAACGTGTCATCCACAAAGGTCTTGAGGTCATGTCCCTCTTAAATACTATGCATATGTTACAGGTTGTCACATTTGAGAATTTTCTTGGATATGGGAATGTTAATACGTGTTATTAGTGACTTTTCAGCGCACATATTCGAAAATATTGGAATTAATAAGCGAAAAGATTGAGGGAATCTACCATTAAGACGAATTGAACCAAAATCTATAGAAGATTATACTGTCATCCTCCAGCGTTGATTTTAAATACTTATTCCCATTTCTCTCTATCATCAAAGAGTTGGGCTTTAAGGTGTCTTTGTTGTAATGTTCCTGGTCATGGGCATGTAAGACAACTTAGAGATTCCATTGAGGCCAAATTGAAAGACAAGAGAATGGTTTTATGTGACGTCATATTTGACCGAAAAAAAAACTCTGTTAGCCAACATAAACTCAGGCAGGGGAAAAAAAAAGAAGTATCTTCTGATTGGTGTTCTCCCTATATCCGATGCTTCGATTGGTTGAAAGGACTACCTGCAGATTTGTTTGTCGATCTTCTTTGTTTTCTTACTGGGAGTTGGAATGGATTTTCAGGTCACCTGCAAAATGATCCTTCGTTGAAGTATGTAGTTTCCTCGAACAAAACAGATTTGGAAAGTGTATCAAATTCTGTAGAGCACACAAGAATTTGTCTTCTGTCAGAGGAGTCACACTTATCGTGGCTTGCAAAATGGTCTGTAATATTTAGAAATCACGCGAAATATTACTCCATTAGCGAATATACTCAGAAGGACATTAAAAATTTGGATCGTCGCGAGTATGAGAAATTGTATGGGTGGTTAAAAAGACATCCTAAAATTACAAAAATTTCTATTTCAAAGTTTGTTGAGCTACTTCTGGGTGTGGTAACAGACTTGACATAAAGCCATATTCTTTGTCAAATTTTGTTCACTGTCCTCTGGATGTACTTACATAATCCACATACAATCAACTTTCTATCGCTACTGCACATATTTTTTATTACTATTCCTATGCATATGATTGCATCTGGGTCAATGAGCTTGACCTTTTGCAAGAAGTTTCGCGTGTTCAGGTAATGATTTGGTTTCTGAAAATCACCTTTTAGTACCACCTTCATGTAATCATTTTATTTCATTCTTTAGAAGAGAGCTTAATGTAGTGGTGTATTCCAGAGCTGTTTCCACCTAATGTCAATCTTCCTGCTGTTTCCCTTGCTTTGGATAAGGAAATTGCATTTCTTTTGTTGCATTTGATGCGATATTTGAAAAAAAAAATGTTCGAACCATACAATTTTTTATTTTTTAAAATATATAATGTATTTTTTGAACACACGACTGTTCAAAAATTTTTGGGCGTTGTTTGGGATTCACGTCCTTCAAGGATGTTTATTAATCACACAATTAATATGTCTTGTGCCAATGCAATTGAGCTGTTGTCCACTATGGCAATTGCATTAACACTGCAATGTTAGATAATAGATATTTGGCATGTGCCTAATGTCAAGGTAATTATCGCACATGACACCCAACTTCCAAAGATTTATGGACTCAAAGCAACATTGTATTTGTCGTGAGAAAGCAACACTAAAGTCGATGTTCTTTGCAGGTCTGACAATCCTGCAGTTTAGGTGCTTCGACAATGACAACCCTGCTTGTTCACCGCATTGTCGCACTGCAGTCAATAACACTGCTTCCATTTGCACCTCCAATGTCAATTTTCGAAGATGAAGCTATCTAGAGCCTGGGGTCGCCACCAATGTGGATGCCCAAGGTGAAACTACATGGAACCTAGGATCACGACTTCTTACACTTGACATTAGTATCAATAGTGATCGAAAGTTGATTGTATGTCGAGTCTATTACTGCATCCAGAGGTCATTCAACACTCTTTGACATAGAAACTAGCCGTCTGTCAATTCTATTACAACTTTGGCATAAAACGTTATGTAATTTTAGAATGTTGATTAAAACATGCATACAATGTCTCATGTTCATGGGTATCCAATATTATGATTTCCTTTTGAATGTATTTTGGCATGGAGCAATATTTGGCGTCACTTCCGAACATTCCAAACCATTTTGTGGGTCGCCATGTCTGCCACCCCTACGACGAAAGATATATTCTGATGTGATCTGCAACATTTGATACACTTGCCAAATCTGTGCTGCTGGAAGAAGCTATGTACTTCAACAAAGGAACATTTTGTAGCTAGCTTGGATGGCCCTTACAATTTACAGTAATAAAACAAAGAAGTTCAACATACAAATCTTCAGGCAGGATTTNACCACTCCCTCGTCTTTGAATTGGGCTTGAATCGCATTTCTAAGTTGTCTCAGATGTCAATGATCAAGAACATTGCAAGGAAGGCACCTTAACCCCCAAGTTTTTGACGACAGAGGGAAATTAACACTTAACAAAGTATGGAATGTTGAATAACCAACCAATGCAGGCATGCCATATCTAGAAGAGACAAGCTATTCAAAAAGATGGGATAGATCTAGTTGGCAGCACCAATGAAGTCCAAGACCCGAAATCGATATTCAACTCGTTGTTTTTTACGAATCAAGCATTTGATTGTCAAGTTGAAATCTATAAAATACTGTCCACAAGCTTCATTATTGTACATATTTGTTTTTTTTTGTCGACGATAGGCCAAATGGTAGTCATTGTGGCAAATAATCTCAATTATATTTTTTAAAGCTGCTTATTTGAATATAGAATATATGTGGTTTTTTTATAGTGTTTTCCAATCTCTGGTATTGATTTTTATTTTATTTTGTTCCTTTTTTTGTGTGTCGCTAAACAGGGACGACAAACTTTTCGTTCTATTGCCCAACACTTCAATTTAAATAAAGGATACTTTGTTCATTCCTTACATTTTAAATGGAAGAATATTTTTTCATAGGCCATACTTATGTGGCGCCTGCCCTATAATTAAAGAAAGAAATGGGAGGACCCACCCTGCTTTCATTTTTTGGGGTCCCGTGAATAAAATGGATTAATGACTATTACAACAAGGCAACTCAAGCGTTTATGTCACGTTCCTGTTCAATATTTTCAATATATTGTAGCTTCT
>SNQJ01S0002885.1:179773-205656 GCA_010110895.2 Picea sitchensis | reverse complement strand
GAAGAAGGAACCACAGTTCCCTTTCTTCATTGTGCTTTGGATTTCATCAATAGACCAGCTCAAAACATTGGTGATATTGGTCTTGTTGTCTTTGTTATTTCTTTTTCCATATGCTCATAGTTTTAGCTTGTTTTAATTTAATTTTTGTTTATAGTTTTGTTTTATTTTCTCTAACCCTTTCCTCTACAGCTGTCATGCTTTGCAAGACCCAACAGGGCATGTAAGCACCCTTTATTTGCTCACCAAGCGACGAATTGGGTGCAAACAGAGAGGCTAATGCTGAAGATGCAGCAGGAAGCACAGGTGCACTGGAAGTATGAATGGCCATTGAAGCAGAGAGTGAAGTGGCATGTCTAGAATTTGTTTGCTAGGAGACAACAACAAGTGTTGAAAAGGTGGCTGAGGCATGCTGAAAACCTGAGTCCCACAGAGGAGAAAGCGCTTTACATTTGTGAACTAGAAGTTGGAAAGAACCGCAGTGTTGAGGAGGAAGTGAGATAAGTTGATCTCATGAATTGCCAGGAGGGAAGAGATGAATTTTCAAATTTCTAGGTGGGCAATGAGATGAGATCAATGGAGGATCTCATGAAATTCCAGGGGGCAGTGATGAAAATTCATATTTCTAGGTGGGAAATGAGAGGAGATCATCTGAAGATCTCATAGACTACTAGGAGGGCAGATGTGAAATCCCAAATTGCTAGGTAGGAAAGAGAGAAGAGATGAGACTGTCTGAGAGTCTCATGAACTCAGCTAGGAGTTCAAATCAACAAGGGTGCCGATGGAGGAGGATCAAAGGAGTGTTTTGATCATTGGGGGAATTAGAATATTCCTGCCAACTTTCCAAGAAGAGGCTATCATATGTGATGCAGAGGAAACAAAAGTACAACCAACTGTGACTGTCATGGAGGAGAAGGAGCATACATCATAATCTGCCCAAGCAGTAGAAAAAGAAGAGGAGCATCCAACATGATTTCTCAAAATTTTCATCCAGGATGATGAACATGAGATAAATGCAGAGTTTGCCCCAATAGAAAAAGAGGAGCATACAATTAAGATGCTCACTTATTGGGAGAAAGAGTTGGAGATGTTGGAGCGTTGGTTGAACAATCCAGAACCATAAGGAGGTTGCGAAGAGACAATCATGTAGATTGGAGTAGAATTCCAACATGAGGAGCAGCTGGAGGAAGATGGAGATGTACCGGTAGCAAAACTGGCAGAAGTCAATCTGTCAAAGGAGATAGTTGTGCATCAACTCAGTAAGGAGCCTGCAAAATTGGAGTCTGTAGTAAAGTGGCAAGTCAATGCCATAAGTGATGGAGACAGCATGGGAGATCAGGATGATATGCCCTTAGATCAATACGAGGAGATGCAACAACAAAGAATACAACCAAGGAGAAGCCAGCTGATAGAGCAGCCGGAAGAGGTGATTGAGGAGATCAGAGAGCTGATGATGAAGTCAACAGAAGAAGTTGTCAGCAGGGGGAGGCTCAACATAGGAGAACCTGCAGTAGTACCAGGGAAGCAACAAAAACAACATAGTAGAGGAGCAGGTGGACAACTCCAGAGAGAAGTTTGGGATCTAGGAGGATTTCAACAGTGGAGTAGAGAAGCTCATGAACAAGAGCTCATGATTTTCCCAGCAATGGAGTATGATGCAGGAGCATCCTTTCCACCTCAACATGCGCCAACAATGCAGCACATCAATGCGCATTCAATAAGGGAGAGAGGCCCCATCCCTCTCATTTTTCCTTGAATTTAAAAATTTAATGTAATAAATTGTTATTAAATGCTGTAAGGTTGATAGAGCCGATTTGATTCCTTTGTACATGATGTAGTTGAAGTCGCCTTTAATGGTTGGTTGTAAGTTGATCTAGATCCGATTCAGACTAGATTTTCATTTAATGTAATAAGCCTTAGTAGATAGGCGTTGTAAATGGTGATTAGACACCACTAAGTGTAGTTGGAGGGAAAGCTCGATGAGCCCCTATTGTATAAATCATTGTAGCGTATTCCCAGAAGAGGCCGTTGAAAAGTTGGTAGAAAATCATTATAAGACAAAGAGAGGAGAGGAGAGAGATGAGATTCTGTTGCAGTCTGAGCTTCCTGTGTGGTGAATGTGTGTAATACACATGCCATGTGTGTGTTTATGAATGCATGTTGTAGATGTAAGTGATATATTTCATCTGCAGGGTAAATATAGAATTCTCTATCTGTGAGTTTGTTGGGTTGTTCTGGGTTCTTTTAGGCTAAGTGCAAGGAGTGACCTACAGAGTATTGAGAACTTTGTGAGCCAACACAAGGAGTGCACATCTAAATTTTGCTTTGGATTCAGTAGAGAATGTGCCAGGAGGGCACACTAGAATAGTTTACAAACTCAGGACAAGCCTCAAGGTTGCAGAACACCTTAGAGGAGAAACTATGCAGAGAGGGCACATAAGACAAAGTTGCTGAATACTCTGTAGAGCTTTGCCAGGTGGGAATTGGGCAGGTGCAAGTGTGCACAAGGGAACTCTGATTAGAGTTCAGGAAGAAGAGTGTCAAGGAGAAGACCCTACAAAGTTGTTGAAAACTATGTAAGCTTAGAAGGAGTGCTCTGAGCAGAAGTTTCCAAGAGGGCACATATATCCCTTTGAGGAACAAAGGGACAAATATCTCTAAGGTTCGAGTAGTTGAAGCTCATATGGAACAAAATTGTTGAACACTGTGTAGGAGAGCTCTGCAAGTGTGCATTGAGCGAATGCAGGAAATGCATCAGTGAACCTGAAGAATTCTGGATTTAGGAGAAGACCTGTGCAAGGCGTGCACCATGCCAACACTTAGACAAGTGTTGATAAAGTCTAAAGATTCAAACAAGTGCAAGGCATGCACGTAGGGGCGAACTTGTTTTAATTTCGAAAGCTCAGAAGAAGAGCACAGAGTGTGCTAGGAGGGCACCGGAAATATTCTAAGGAAGTCCCTTGAGGGAACAAAAGGGCCAAGTCCCTTAGAAATCTGAGAAACTTCAAGGCTCGGGAAAGATAGTGCAAGTGTGCATAGTGACCCCACACAACGAGCAGAGGCCAAGTACCTTTACAGGTTCAAATTGTGAAGACAGTGTAGGTTCGCACTGAAGAGATCGAAAGACGGGTGCAGGAGAGGAAACTTGCTTCAAGTTTTTGGAAGCTCAAGAGGGATAGCATTCCCATAAGAGAATTTGAGACCCAAACTAGCTAGGCTCGCAGGAGGATCAAAGGCCGCAACCTTTGGATACTTGCAAATTTTCCCAATTCGAGAGAAAACCAAAGCTTAGGAGGGAGCAACTCCAACAACCATTGGATCAGCTGCAAGGAGAGATCTGGACCATTATACCTACATCCAGACAGGAGGGGTGCGTTGAGGAGGAGAGAAGATCCCAACCATTAGTTTTGAGCGTGAAGAATCGACATCCGTTGGATCTAGGTAAGTGCACGAGAGTTAAATCTTTTTAAGTGCACAGGAGAGCGGACTCACTGAAGTCCCGAAGTCCTGAAGTGGATTGGGACCGTCCATATTCTAGAGGGACAGGTGGTGGAAGGTATGAGACTCCAAGGGAATTGCACTGCGGGAGATCTCATTNCACGAAGCCCGAAGTAGCGAAGCAGATCCTGATCGTCGATCGCCAGGAGACACATAACATCAGATCGTGGAGTTCAGAAGGAAGCACTTCAGAAGAAAGGGGGTGCAGAAGGTGCAAGAACTGCTGAATTCGTAGGGAGCCAGAGGAGATCTGAGCTGTCCATTGCCAAGGACGTGTGTCAGCGGATTGTGGAATTCAGAGAAACAACACCGTGAAATATTAAGAGTGTGGAGTTTGTAGAACTCCTGAACTCCCAAAAAGAAGAGTATATCGTGACCATTGGTGCATGTGAGCACGTGTCAATAGATCTGGGGAAACCAGAGAGTAGAGTTGGGAAAACTCGTGAAGAGCCAGGAATCGAAGAAGATCTGAGTCGTCCAAAACAAAGGGACATGTCTCGTCATGTCTTGCACTCAAGAGAAGGACCACTTCAAAGAAATTGGAGGGTGAAGTGCGCAAGGATTCCCAAATGTCGGAGTCCCGAATTCATCCCAGCTGTCCCTCGGAAAAGGATGCATGGCAGAAGATCTGCCACTTCAGAGAAAAGTCACTCCAAGAGAAAAGAAAGCTGGGTGGAGCAAGAACTCCCAAAGGCCGAAGGATGGACTTCATCTGAACCATTGGATCAGGGTGACAGGTGTCAGAGGATCCCTCACTTTGGAGGTCGTAGACTCTGAAGCAAATCAGGGCTAGTTGGAGCAAGAAATCTTGAAGGATGGAGCACCGGAGTTCATTTGAGCCATCCTTCAACAAAGGATAGGTGTCAGTAGATCCTTCGTTTCAGATAGCCACTTCAGGGAAAAGTGGTGCTACGTGGTTCAAGAACTCCCAAAGGATGAAGCATGGATTTCATCATGACTGTTATTCAGAGTAGGATGCGTGTCACCAGATCAAAGACTTCAGAGGTTTGACACTTCGAAGGATTCACTGTGAGTAGAGTTAGGGTGAAGATTGGCCGAAGCCGAAATAGATCTGAGCCGTCGATAATAGAGGACGCATGTTAGAAGATCCAACACTCCAAAATAATTTCACTCTAGAGGTTTGCGTGTGTGGAGACTCCAGAACTTCCAAAGCGCTAAGTCCCAAAGTAAACTGGAGCCGTTGATGTTCTGTGGACACGTGGCGTAAGATCGCGTAGTCTAGAGAATTGGCACTCCGGGTGACTTGATGAGAAGTGTTTCGAAATTTGTTGAAGTGTCGGAGACCGAAATTTTTGTGGGTTGTTGATCTGTGAAAAGAGTAGGGGCCGTCGATCCCTCTCACGATAGTTGAATTTCGCCAGTTCGGAGTTCAGGAGAATTGGTGAGTGGTGAAGTGACAACACTCAGAGCCTGAAGCTTCAAAGTGCTTTTCGAGGTTAGCCCCGAGTCACAGACCGAGGTCATATGAAGGAAGGGGCCTAGCATAGAGAGCTAGCGCATGCTATTCAAATTTTAAAAGGGGATAGGGGCTTAGCAGAAGCCCGTGGGTTTCATAGAGCCTGCGCCTGAGGAAGAAAGAGGCCTGTGAATACTTGTTTGGGGGTTTAGTAGGGGCCCTAAGAGTCGATCCAACTCCAGTTCTTGAATGATCCTAGACCGAGAGGTCACGCAACCTCAAAGAGAGAAGGGGGGCTGCGTAATTTTTTTTTGCATGTAAATGGGAAGAAGGTTTGCTTGCCTCATAAGAAAACATTTGAAAATAAAGTACCTCCAAATGTCCTATATGAAGTTGAACATTCTATAGAAAACCTATTGAGAGTTAAAAAGATAATCCAAAATGTTGAGTTACATGGATTAGAAGAAATCTCTGATATTGGGGAAAATATAGAAAAGGAGTGTACCTATGACTATCCAGATGCTTTATGGACCAGAGAACAATATTTTGTGGATTTCCCTTATAGAGAAAATTATTCTGGTAAACCTCAAAAGGCCTCTACTAATCTAATGTCTCCATCTGAAACAAAGTATTGCAAATAATAGATAAAATGGTTGTTAAAAACGAAATTGATTGAACCTAGCAGGATTCCATGGGCTTGTCCAACCTTTTATATAAAAAAACATTTTGAACAAAAAAGAGGAAAGCCTAGGATGGTTATCAATTAAAGAGCTTTGAATGAAGCACTCATGCCTATCATATATCCTCTCCCATCAAAAAAAATGTTTTTTGGTAAGATAGGAAATAACAACATCTTTAGCAAGTTTGATTTAAAGAGTGGATTCTGGAAGATAGGTATAAATCCTGCAGATCGATACAAATTTCTTTTGTTGTCCCACATTGGCAGTAGAAATGGTGTGTTATGCCATTTGGCCTGAAAAACGCTCCCTCATAATTTAAAAAATGAATGGAGGATGTTTTTAGAGATCTAGATTTTATGATTATTTATATTGATGACTTGTTGGTCTGTTCTCTCGATCTCAAACAACACAAAATTGATTTGTAGAAAGTATATGAAACTCCGTATAAGCATGGAATTTCTCTGTAAAAAACAAGGATAGAATTTTCTAAAACTAGAATTGAATATCTTGGGTTAATTCTAGTTGAAGGAAACGTTGAGCTACAAGAGAATGTGTTGAAAGCTTTACAGAACTTCCCAGATGAAATTTTGGATAAAAGGAAGCTCCAAAGATTCCGTGGATGTCTAAATTATGTCAGACATTTTTATGAACAATAAGCCAAGGATGCCAAAATTTTACAAAGAAAATTGAGAGGTAAAATTGCTTGGAATTCTAGAATGACTGCAACAGTTCAAATAATCAAACAAAAGGTTCAAAACCTACCAAAGTTGCATATGCCATCACAAGCATTACCTTTCACATTAGAAATTTATGCCTCATATGATGTATGGGCATGTGTATTGCTACAAAACCACACTCATAGAGAATAGGTTAGTATGTATACCTCAGGATACTTCAAAGATGCTAAAGAAAGATATCCATCATCACACAAAGAAATTCTTGCTGTTAAAAATGGAATCAAACGATTTAGATTATTTTTGAAGAATGTGCATTTCGTAGTAAGAACATATTTGAAGTATATGAAAGGATTGCTTAAGAAACACAAATTGTTAGAACAGGGTAACAAAAGAGTTCTAAGATGGAGTTTGTGGTTAGATGTGTGTGACTTTGATATCATATACAAACCAGGAAAGGAGAAATGTGTTGCAGATCTATTGACTAGGGAGGGAAAATATATATTGCAACAATCAATAATAATGCCTGAAATCAAAATGTTTCATAAAGCATCATCTTCAAGCAAGCCTGAAGAACCTGCTTCAAAAGGATTCAATTGGATCCTTGTGTGTGAACATTGTAAATATTGTTATTGTTTCGATTGTATAGTAAGTCAGACCAAGTCAAGTCAGTTTATAGATAAGATTTTGCATAAGTGGGTCAATAAATATAATAATAGAGTGTCTAATGTGTCATATTTTGAGCATAGTCCAAAAATGTATAGTGGATCTCTTCGTAGTGGTCAATTAACGGGTCAAAGATATATAGTCATAGAAGAAACTTGGTTATGGCATAATGAATATTGTGCTATAATGTCGTATGTAAAACATGAAGAATGTGTGTGGATCATATTTGATTGTGATACTATAAGAAATCATTGTCCTTATTGGTCAAAATATTTTAAATTTTTTATGTATCAATATTATCCTAGAAGTAGTGATTTTACTCAAGTCGGTGGTCTAGATTTTATCACATGGTTAAGATATGAAGTTGAAGAAGTTGCCACAAACAATTGTTGGTTTGTATTTGGGATTTCATATCATGGCAGAAAATTGATAGTGGAACAAAAAACACCAGAAGAACCATCATATAAAATCCAAAGTGTATTTTATGGGTACGAGACTACACCTGAGGACAAGATGCCAATGCACATGATGGGATCTCTTTTTTATAAATGCTTAGATTTGTTACCTCCAATGGATGAAGACCATGCATCCCCACCTTATGATGATCGATACTATACATCCTTGTCAGATGATGATGATCCTTTCGGTGGTGACTCTCCAACATGGCATAACATAATGAATCACATGGAAGCACGATGGGTCTTGTACTCTTATTTTGTAAATTATAACTGGATAACAATGGTGCCAGTCATGTTTTCATGGATTCATGTAAAAAATATCCACTTTGTAGTTAAATATTTTGTCAGGTCCGTTCGAAAGAGATGTGTTGGAACACATATATTTTTTCAAAATACTCCAGTTACCAAAAGGTTGAAGTCACCCACTCTTTCAAATAACAAAAACGATAACCATAAACCTCAAATCTCGGATTTCAGGATTTCACAGATCTAACGGTTATACATATCAAAGCTCTCAATGTCCCGACATGAGAAATAATGAAGTTGGGTTGAGTTTAATCATGATCATCAAAACATTAAGAGGGGATTATCACTATTTTAATGCATCACGCCTTCGTGATTCGAGAGTCACGTCTCGAGTGACCTTCGAATGTCCGATGTGTGAAGTTGCGAAAGTGATTTAAGATAAACCTGGTTAATCACAAGACTAATGATAATTAACGTTAGTTAATTGTTATCGCGACTTCACGACTCGACGATTTTACCTTAAAACGACATATTTGCAACCCCAAGACTCGAGGTCATGAAATTTATAAACCAATCACGATAAATTAAAAACTTGAGTCTGATCAAAGTTAATTAATCAAATTGCAATATCGCAAATTTGGGGTTCATTGCCCAAGACTAAGAATAAAATTGTCGTAGACTACGAACGTCGAAAAAGGATTAAGAACTAGTTGTGATTAATTAAAGGATTAAACTGGGTTAATTAACATCTTAAACAAATTTTAAAGTGTAAATCTTACGGGTAAAGAATTAAATGTTTCTACTATCATCCCAATTCACAAAATATCAAACATTTATGGCATTTATAAGCGAATTAGGGAAATTATTGAAAGTAAGATCTTGCTTTATTTCCAAAACTTTCTATGAAAGGAATTAAATGTTGTGTCAGCAAGGACCCGCACAGACTCGAGTACTCTAAGTGAAAGAATTTCCGTCATTATTTGAATTTTGTTCTAGTTTCACAGAGCCAGTTTAGCAAGATAACCATTGCTTGTATTTTCATCCTCTGTAGCAGGAAATATAATCTCGAGATTTTATATCATGGCTACATGGAAAACGCCCAAAATAGTTGGTGAATTTTTAGGTCAGAGTTTTGATATTATTTATGATACTTCGCCTAGAAACATTGACACAATCAAAACATGGACACATGTTTTCAATACCTTGCAATACGAACTGATAAACTGCCCAAACAACTGGAGCAATAATGAGAAAGAAGACTTATATATCAAATACAAAGTGGTCGCTCAGTCGGAGATGCAAAAGGTAGCAACAAGGCTACGACTTTTCCCCTATGGTGATATGGTTAAATGGGTGCTGGACCACGTAGATATCCTGACTAGGACAATATTTAACGCGCAGAAGGTGGTTGTTGGGACATTTAGGCCAGAGCATCTGCACGAGATGTACAAATTGTCCCCCACACCCAATTTTACTTACAATGCCAAATTCTTATAGGGTTTCAAAAAGAAAGAATGCGAGCAATTTGGAAAAAACTTGTCCTACCTAATCAAAGATTGGTGCTCATGCCTGAAAAAGTTCAGAGTGGACACTCATGGTATATACACAATCTCTTCGTTACAACCACAATTTATGTATATAGCGATGATGGTATGCATGTTTTATGGAAGAGAGAATACTGCACATTTTTTGCTCCCATGGGTACCACTTATCTACATAGTAGCATAGGAGTACTCTTTCGACTGGGCTAAATTGTTGTCAGACAGTCTGGCCAACCAAGTCACAAAATATCAAGCATAAAGGGTGAGTGGGAAAGCAACTTCATTTTTCATGTCTGCTTACATTATGGATGTCATTTTCTTCATGACACATTTCCCATTAATGAGTTGGAGTTGGACTCCAAATAACGCAGAGCCTATTCATGTGTACCACTCCAAACTCTAGGAAGAGAAAGCCAAAGACTTTGTGTATGATATTTTCAACTGTGTAATGGTACCAATGCATGTCGTTATCTTCTACCATCCACCTCCCAGGATTTTAGATAAAGTCGTGGCAAACTTAAACAACGTGGCAGATTGGTACATAGAAGAACAATTCTCGTATATTAGGGTTTTTGGCTGCTCTGTTCCCCCATATGCCCCGTCACTATTCTTACCAGACAAACTAGTATGTCGAGAAATCGTCAGGAAAACTGTGCTCGGCGGGATAAGCAAAAAACTCAAAGGAGTTCAGAAAAAGGTATGGCCATCCTTTCTCATACACATTGGTACATATTCTTTATCAGATTTTGGCCATGCCAAAGCGGAGGCCACTGCCTTGGAGGAAATGAAACTAGTAGACATTGAATTTAAGAAACACGATCCTCATAAGGTCGTGGGTAACCATATGGAAAGTTGTGGTCTAAAAATATATGAGCACGAAGATTACCCCCATGACAAATGTTCCGAGGAGTGAGATCCTACTCAGAGGTATTAAGTCAGGTTCAAGCTCTGCTGCCCGGAGAGATGGTCGATTTCTACAAATTCCAGGAACACTGGAGAAGTGGCCTCCCCAAAATTTTGCAGAGAAAAACCTCAAAACCTCTAGGTACACAACAAATAGAAGCAAAGGGTTCAACAGATACAAATCCTGGCAAAAAAAAACCTCAGGAGAACACAGAGGAAGCTGAGACCTCAAAACAGGAAACCGAGATCCCAAGCCAAGAGGAAGGACTCTCAAAGACAAATACACCAGTTAAACAAGTCAAGGATCAAATAGAGACCCCCTCAAAAGGGGTAGGAGACACACCCTTGTCTCCATCAAATGAACTAGTCACAGATGCTATTATGAAATAAGAATCCAAAGAAATCGGTAGTCCCATTCCATCCATCACACCCTTACAATCTACAAAGGGGAACCCCAATGTAGGGATAATATTTAAAGAGGATTTAACACCTATCTCCATAGAAGAATTTCCTCCTAGTGATTTATTTTTTAGCAAGAAAAGGAAGGTCGTGGTGAAGCGAGAAACATACCAAAAAGCAGGTGCAACAACTAAAAATTACAGAATATTAATGGACGAAGAAGCCTTAGAAGACGAAGAATTCATCGATGCGATAGAAGGAACATTGGGGGCTTATGCAATGGCTAACCAATATTTAGTTGGAACCTTGAAGGAATGACTCAAACAAAAAGACCTGTTAATTAGAAAATTACAGACTCAGATGGCAACTGTAGAAGCAAATGCTAGGAATGAGGCATGTAAAAACCTTGAACAAGTCAGAGTATCTGATCAACATAAAATCGAACAGCTCAAATCTAATCTTGAGAAAATGCAACAGTCAGCTCAGACAAGTCAAGCACAGATAAGTCAACATGAGGAGTTAATAAAACAACTGCAATATAAATTAAATTCTATTGAAATCCAGGTCATAGATATAACGATCTTTCAAACTCGAGCCACGAAAATACGAAAGAATATAGAAGTATATCAACATAGTCTACTTACTAAAGTAGAAATTATCCAGAATCATTTTCAGTTGATAGATCAAGCCTTAGGAAAAATCACCTTAAGAGAGATAGAAGTTAAGGTGGCTCGAAGTACTTTCCAGGGGGCTATTATATCAACGACGAAAGAGGAAATGGTCATCGCTTCTAGATTATCCATTCGAGAACAAACCAGAGGTAACATACTGTTAAAAGCATGGGAGCATAACCTATCAGAGAACAGAAAAATGGCTAAAGAAGTGAGAGACTCTTGTGAAGAAACATTTGGCCTAATAAATAAAAAATTTCTAGATCTCAATAAGGAGAATAGCGCTGGGATGTTAGGCAAAATTAACATAGTTAAACATCTGCTAGATATCAAGGAAAATGTGGAAAGAGACCAAGTTGAACTATCTCAGATAAAACAGGCTGATATTGCCCAAATAGATAAATGGTTGATAAAACCAAACCTATAGTTATTGTCCATCATTATAGAAGACATGCAAATAAGAGAAAGACTGCCACAGTTGGAAAGGAAGTGCTACACTTTCGAAGCAAATGACCAAACTGAACGTCCCAAGTTGATAGCCCAGTTGGTAGAAAAGTGTGTCAATTGTATTGAACATGGGAAAGGGAAGACTTTTGGAGGCCAGTAATACAGTTGCTTATTCCATCCTATTTTGGAGCTAGAGGACAAAGAAAGGAAAACACCCCGCCGGCATGAAGGAAGACAAGGGACAATGAAGTGAAACATTTCATCTTTTCATTTGTAACCAAAATTTTTAGAATAATATAATTTGAAACATTTTAATCTAGTATAAATATACATTTTGAGAAAGAAACGAGGGCTGCTTTTGCCGATTGTAAATGAGAAGACTCTCTTTAACGAGAATTAATACAAATGCAGGCCATAGATTCTACATCTCATCTATTCTGAGTTATGTGTTCTTTGTCTTTCCATATTCTCACATCCTTTCATATATTTTCTTTGATGAATGAAAATTGCAATTTAGTACAACCTCTACTGTGGTTATTTTATACTCAGTAATCTAATAACAAACAGATTTTCCTCTGTATTCACTATTAGTTAATACAAGACCTAAATGTTGATTAGATTCTATATTTTTACATTTGATTGAAATTTATATCGCTCACTTTCTTCTTCTGTTACATAGTAAAATTCTTCAGTAATTGACGCCTTGCTTTGATTAGCAGCTTTGTGGTTTTTCTTTCATTTCTTTCATTTTTTTCAAATTTAACTCAGATGCGAGAAACAACCTATGAGATGTTATAATATTAATTCGTTTCAAGAACTTTTCTCTGTTATTTATGTGGTGAAAGGAAAACATTGAAACCTTTTCCTCATTTCCTAATGCCTGACATTATACTTGTAGCCTTAGTATAAACTCAGGAACAACATCTTTTTGGCGCCATTGTCGGGGACAGAGAAACAAAGTTATTTTTCCCTGGGAGAATGACATTTGCAAGTTTCTTTCTTTGATAGTGAACAAAGACTGAACACATTATAAAGGCTAAGTTTTTATTATTCACTTGGCGACTCCACATTTTAAATAAGTTGGCATCCGGTCGAAGGAACACCAGACAAAACCCAGATGACAAGCAGACCACGCCTATTTCCGACCCTAAAAAAATACTGAAACCAAGAGGATTCCTTAAGCAAGCTACTGTGGTTTACCAACCTAAATCTGCACAGTCTAAGGCTAAGGTTTCACTTGAAACCATAAACCCTAAATTAGTTCTACTTGAAATTAAGATTGAAGTTCATCCGACTACCTCCTGTGTAAGTGAAGGTAAGACATCTACAGTAAAGTCTGTTTCGATTGATATCCCATCAGCTCTCGAACTAAATTTCCCAACCTCACAAAGTCTAGAAGACTATACCATACACTCAGATTCAACTCCTGTAGGTTCTCCCATTTACATATCTTGCAAGTCAGAGGAACCAAGTCCCCGTATCTCGTTTCCCCCTTTCTCAGTTTTTTCGTCTCCTGATAAACGGTTCTTGGAATCCTTTTTGCTTCATCCCAAAGAAGCTAAAGGATTGCTATACATCTTTGAAAACCCTCTTTATAACGTACCAGTTTCCTCTCCTAGAATATCTATGGAAGTTGTCGGAGGAGGAGCAGGGGGTGGTCAAGGCCCACCCCCACCCCCTAGGATTTTCGCTAAAGTAGCTGCCAGATACACTCCTTTGGTCCTCCTAGTACCCCTTCAAAATTATCCTGAAAACTAGATGAAAAACCTACCTAAGTTTATAGGGGAGGGAGACCTAACCGCAACCGAACATATAAATTTTTTCGATCAATTCGCAGATATTATCGGTCTTGAACACAAAGATGTCTATTCACGATTGTTTGTTCAAACCTTCGAAGGATAGGTGAGAACCTGGTTTCGAGGTTTAGTTGCGGGATCAATTGGATCCTACGATGAGTTAGAAAACTCTTTTCTTAGGCAATGGGGTGAGAGGAAAGATCACCTATACTACTTAACTGAGTTTGGAGCCTTAAGAAAGAAAAAATTTGAAATTGTTATTGAGTTCATTCAAAGATTTAATAAACTATATAACAAGATCCCAGTTGAAGTGAAACCCTCCCAGCCTGCAGCCAAGGTAAATTTTGCAGGAGCTTTCGAACTCAATTTCACACTACTACTAAGAGAAAGGAGGGCTGTTGAACTTACCCGAATGCAAGATGATGCCATAGAAATTGAGTCAAATATGATGGCTTCTGGAAAATTAAAAGCAAAAATGGAAATGGGAAACAAAGAGACTAAACGATTTAGGGAACAAGCAAGATCCTCTGGGGGTGGGAGGTCCACAGACGATAAGATGGATGATATGAGAAAGATAATCAAAGAACTATCAAATAAAATTTCAAAGATGGAAATCGATCAATCTAAAGAAGACCAATTCGTTAGGAGAGAATTCAGAAGGAACCCTAATCCCCAAATACAACAAAGGCATATTAAAAACGAAGATCAAAAAGTTTAGACTCCTTTAAAAAATGAAAATTTTATAGGAGGAAATGACATGCAAGTTTTTGAGGATTTAGAAGATGATATGAATAATATCGGTGATGATTGCCAACAACCTCATTTGACTAGACAAGATTACAAGAGGTCTTTAAATATGGAACATCGGTCTAATGAGGATAGCAACACAAATAATACGAAAGATTATGCTTACCAGGGGATCGTCGATACTATAATGCCCGAGCTCCAACATAAGTATAATCTAAGGTCTAAAACTAAAAACGTAACAATTACCCAACCAAAGAAAATCCCGCCAAGAGGCGAAGTATATGAGCCAACTCAAAAGGAAACTAAAATACAAAATACCAAAATAAAAGGAGCTGAGATCCAAACTGGGAGAACTAAGACAGCTGAAACATAGACAAAAGAAACAAAAACAACTGAAAATAAATCAATACAGACAAATAAATCAGAAAATAAGGAGACCGAAGTACCAATCAGAGAAACTGAAAAAACTATAGGAGGCTTCAGCCTAGAAAATGAGATTAACAAAATCAAAATATCGATACCTCTGGTTGAACTGGAAAAGAACCCTATTTACCAAAAACAAATCACCAAAATGATAAATTTCTCAGATATGGGAAGTCAAGATGATGTTCTAAATTTGGAAGATGATGTTCTAATTTTTGGTCCGCATTTTGAAGGGGCCAGAGATACCGTTGCTCCTTTCTACATTACACTAAATGTGGATGATCGTCTGCTACATAATTGCATGCTGGATTCTAGAGCCTCGCATAACGTGATGCCCAAGGCTATTATGGATAGACTTGGCCTCGAAATTACCAGGTCGTATGGAGACCTATATTCATTTGATTCAAGAAAAGTTAAATGTATGAGCATGATCAAAGACTTGGTAGTAAATCTTGCACAAATCCCAGTAAAAAGTGTTCTGATGGATGTGGTTATTGCTGATATACATCTGAAGTATGGTATGCTATTATCCAAGTCTTGGGGCGCTAATCTTGGAGGATTCCTTCAGCTGGACATGATATATGCCACGATTCCCATTTTTGGAGGACAATTCACCCGATTATACTGGGAAACACGGCTGTCATATACGGTAAGTGATTCACATAATCCTAGAAATTAACCTGTTTATGTCGCTGATCAGGATCTTGGAAATTGTATTTTATCAATTGATGACGATATAGATGAATGTGCTGAAGATTTTACAGAAAAAAATAAAACAGAAAAGATAAAAGAAAGTGTATATAGTACTGGAATCTGGAAAATGTATTTCAATGGTGCTTCGTCATGTGAAGGAGCAAGCGCAGAAGTACTCTTTGTAGCACCTGGGATGATTTTATCATTCCTTTCTCTTACAGACTACAGTGGGACATAGACTACACAAATAATGTATGCGAGTACAAAGCCCTGGTCTTGGGATTAGAAGCGACCAAAAAGTTAAACATAAAAAACTTGGAAGTCTATGGAGATGCGGAATTAATTGTGAAGCAAGTGAATCGACAGTACCAGGCCAAACACCCGAGATTGAGATCTTATAGAAAATGTGCCTGGGATTTAATGGAAATTTTTTTCTCATCAGTTAATGCCCATTACATTCCCCGTACAGAAAATATACAGGCCGATTCATTAGCCAAAGCAACCTCGAATTTTGTACCTCCTACGGCTTTCAAATTAAAGTATTACATAGAGGTGAGGCACAGACCTTCCATACCAAAAAATATACAACACTGGAAGGTGTTCAAAGACGATGAACAAATCATAAAGTTCCTTGAAATGGTGGAGGAATTCGCTGAAATGCACATTGACTAGGAAAACCAGAATGACCATGCTTGGATTATTCAAGAAGGGGAGGACCCACAAGAGTTCCAAGAAAAGATCGCTAATCATTGCATGTTATTACTAAAAAACAACCAAATCCCTAAAGGTCTAATCCCCTTAGAAAGACTATTTGACCAAAATGACATGCCTTTAAAATCTACTTCGCAACCTCAACCAGAAGAAGTCGAAGATTGCGATATAGGTACCAAAGAAAATCCTAGAATAGTAAAAATATCAAAATATCTTCCTCCTGAGATGAAAGGTAAGTATGCAGATTTACTCAAGCATTAATATAAAGACATTTTTGCTTGGTCTTATGATGAGCTGAGAACTTATGACACCACGGTGATCGAACACAATATTCCTTTAAATCCAGGTGTTAAACCTTTCAGAGAGAAGCTCAGGCAAATCAATCCCATATTATTGCCTGTGGTCGAAAAAGAAGTAAAAAATCTCCTGGAAGCTAAAATAATTGTACCGCTCAGTTACTCTGAGTGGGTAGCTAATCTGGTCCTAGTTAGGAAGAAGAGCGAAGAAATCAGACTATGTGTAGATTTAAAAAATTTAAATAAATCATCTCTCAAAGACAATTATCCACTACCCAAAATGGATCATGTTGTAGAAAAAGTGGTCAGAGCAAATAGAATGTCAATGATCGACAGTTTGTCCGGTTACAATCAGATCGCTGTTAACGAAGATGATAAAGAAAAGACAACGTTCACCACCCCATGGGGTACATTTATGTATGATAAAATTCCTTTTGGTTTGATGAATGCAGGTGCTACTTTCCAGCGAGCTATGGATATCGCCTTCATCGACGAAAGAGATAAATTCGTCGTTATTTATCTCGATGATCCAACCGTTTTTTTCAAATCTGATGAAGAAAATCTAATCCACCTCAAGCAAACATTTGAGAAATGCCACAAATTTGGTTTGTCTTTAAATCCCAAGAAATCTCACTTTGCGATGCAAGAAGGTAAACTCTTGGGCCATATTGTATCTTGGGATGGAATTAAAATCGATCCTAAAAGGGTCGAAGCTATTGACACTATAAATATTCCTAGAAATGTAAAAGAAATCCAGTCATTTTTAGGGAAAATAATTTTTTTGAGGAGATTTATCCTGAACTTTGTTGAAATTGTGAAATTGATTACAGATATGCTCAAGAAGAACAACGAAGTTAAATGGATGGCCGAAGAAAAAGCATTATTTACACATGTCAATAAAATTATAGGTGAAGCACCTGTACTGGCAAGCTCGGATTATCTAAAGGAATTTTTGATCTTTTCATTTGCATCCGAACATACAATTGCGACGGTACTCCTCCAAAAGAATGAAGAGGGTTTTGAGCAACCAATAGCGTTTTTCAGTAAGAGCCTTAGAGACGCAGAGTTGAGGTATGACATAATGGAAAAACATGCATATGCCATGGTGAAATCACTAAGAGCTTTCAGAACCTACGTACTGCATTCCAAGATCATTTCATATGTACCCACTAGTTCCGTTAAGGATATATTGGTTCAGCTTGATAGTGATGGGAAGAGGGGCTGGTGGCTTGCTAAAATTCAAGAATTTGATCTAGAGGTAAAATCGACAAAGCTCGTAAAGGGATAGGGTTTGGCTAAGCTACTAGCCGAATCAAATTTCAGAGCACTTGGAATAAATAACTTATGAGATAGCTACAACCAGACGAATTCGATGACTAGATAGATACAACTAGAATCAAAGAGAAGTTTGCATCTTCGGGTTGGCATAAATACATAATATCTTATCTTCTGACTCTGAAATTACCAAACGATATGTCTCTGTCTAAGACTAGGACATTGAAATTGCATGCGGTAAATTATTGTATCTCAGAAAGCCAGTTGTATTGGAAAGACCCTCTAGGTTTTTTACTAGTTTGTCTAGTAGAATCTGAAACATAAAGAGTTATAAATGAATTTCATGAAGGAGTGTGCAGAGGACATCATGTGTGGAGAGAAACAGCCTATAAAATCCTGAGAGCAGGATATTATTGGCCTAAGTTATTCGTAGATGTGAATGCCAAAGTAAGAGCCTATAACTCCTGCCAATTATTTTCAGGCAAACAAAAACTCCCGGTGTTACCTTTGGTCCCGGTTAAAATGGAAGCCCCTTTTCAACAATGGGGGTTAGATTTTATAGGCGAAATCAATCCACACTCCAGCGCACAACATAGATGGATCCTGACTGCTACAGATTATTTCACCAAATGGGTAGAAGCTATCCCGACTAGGAAAACAACAGATTCGGTGGTGATACATTTCTTGGAGGAAAATATATTATCTAGATTCGGTTGTCCCCGAAAGATAGTTACAGATAATGCCCAGGCATTCAAATCTATGGCAATGGTTAGATTTTGCCAAAAATATAATATTGTGCTGGGCCATTCTACAACGTACTATCCTCAAGGAAATGGGTTAGCTGAATCATCAAACAAAATCTTGATCACCATAATAAAAAATATTTTGAGCGAAAATAAGAAAGCCCGGTATGTGCATTTGAAATATGCCTTGTGGGAAAATCGGATAGGCACCAAGAAATCGATCGACACTTCTCCATTTCAAATGGTATATGGGACCGATGTAGTATTACCCATAAATTTGGCTCTACCTGTAATGAAACTTTGGCAAGATGAAAAGGAAGAACCAAATCATATCACAAGAAGAATAAATCAACTGATCGAAGTTCAACAAAATAGAGCTGAAGTGGATGAAAAACTTCAGAAATATCAAGACAACATGAAATCCCTATTTGATCATAAGGCTAAAGATAGGGAATTCCTCCTTGGTGACTTATTTTTGAAATGGGATGCTAGGAGAGGAGACTCGGCCAAACATGGAAAATTCGATCATATCTGGTATGGACCATTCAAAGTTACAACCTCCGAAGGGAAGAACTCATTTCTGCTAGAAAATTTGGATGGTAAAATCCTCAACGCTCCTATCAACGGGCGTTATCTTAAGCACTATATCTAATTAACGACTTCCAAAATCCCATTGTATATACCAGTTTGTGTTTTCTGTTTTTACAGTTTTTAGGTAAGTCTTACTTCCACCTTAAATAAAACAGGTTAGTGATTTCATAGAAAAGTAAATGTAAAATAATTTACATATTGAACACTGTGACCCGTAAAAGCCTGACACTCTTCATATTGTTTTTATGTAGGATTGTTGTCGATAGCTCAAACATAACGAAGGAGACAAACAAGTGGTCGTATATAAAAAATATTGGTTATCCCGAAACAAGTGAGAAACAAATAATTTACTTAGATGAGGGCGAGATGGCGAATCAAAGGTATGAGTCTCTAAATTATTTAGATATCCAAATAATATCACCTGGTGCAACAACGGTCTTATATGTATAAAGATACTCACTAGATGTATTATCAAAAGGGTGATTTTTCAAAATAAAATCATAAAAGTGATCATCTGGATAAGATTAAAATAAATAGAAACAAAAGAAATAAAGTGAACTCATAAAACATTTTTCAAGAGTCGGGTTTGCGTAATAACAACCACATTTATGAAATCTGAAACCCCTCTGTCACCCTGTTCAAATCTTTAGTATTATTCCCCTTGACTTTAGATGCCTCCCCATGGCCTCCACAGAGGAAGGAGGGGTCACACTTTACCTCTGAAAGATGACAAACAAATCTTTAGAAAAAGGGAAAGTCCTCATGGCTCCTCGGGATCCTACTGAACAAAAGTATGTATAGGATAATCATAACTCTCCTAGTTCTTTTAACATGTTTTAAATGATTAGTCTTGCTCAGAAGAAGGCCCCTGGAAATAAAAAAATCCTCCTAAGTTTTCCTATAGACTAAGATGTTTTGAAGGTCAAAAGAAGACTTGTCCAGAGTAATCAAAGTGAGTTAACAGACCTCTGTTGCCAAAATTATTAATAGATATCACCCCTAGTATACTTTATACAAATTGATTTCCCCCACTTCATGTTTTAAAAAAGAAAGTATAAGACATAAGGTGAAAGGAAATTCACAAATGATTGCCCCCATCTAGTCCAAAAAAAAGAGATGATGAAAGGAAATTCATTAAATGATTGCCCTCATCTTGGCATTTAAATGCAAAGTTACAAACTAAAGTGGTGAAAGGAAATTCAATAAAGGGAATCAAATAACTTCACCGGGGTACTGAACATGCTCGCTGGCAGTGAAGCAATGCCTAAGATATCTGTAAGGCTGTTATACATGAATTATATTGTACTCTGGTAACTAGTTTTCTTTTCGACTAGATCCACATCTCAAGTTCACGCGAGACTCCCAGATTAAAAAATAAAAATAAAAATAAAAAAAAATAAAAAAAAAACATTGAAATTACTTCGACTTGATGCAAGAAAGATCGACAGAACTTGTTAGAATTCCTAAGGTTGTTTTGATTATCTTAAGCAGACCCAAAATCAGTTCCAGGGAAGAGGAAGTGATTGAAGGACCTAAAATTGAGATTAGTAAATGATTAAGTTTCAAAATCTTTCATAGATAAATATGAGACCTCAGATTCCCTCTGTACCCTCGTTCTGAAAATGTTTCACAAAAATAAAGTAATGACTCCATTTACCCAATAAAGGCACGTGGTCTACTGTTCTTCTCGTCCCGCAGGGAGACAAGATCCCTAGATGGAGCCTATGTTGGAACACATGTTCTCAAAATACTCCAGTTACCAAAAGGTTGAAGCCGCCCACTCTTTCAAATAACAAAAACGATAACCATAAACCTCAAATCTCAGATTTCAGGATTTCGCAGATCTAACGGTTATACAATGTCCCGACATGCGAAATAATGAAGTTGGGTTAAGTTTAATCATGATCATGAAAACTTTGAGCAACGATTATCACTATTTTAATGCATCGCGCCTTCGCGATTCAGGAGTCACGCCTCGAACGACCTTCGAATGTCCGATGTGAGAAGTTGCGAAAGCGATTTAAGATAAACCTGGTTAATCACAAGACTAATGATAATTAATGTTATTTAATTGTTATCACGACTTTGCGACTCGACGGTTTTACCCTAAAACGACATATTTGCAACCCCGATACTCGAGGTCGCGAAATTTATAAACTAATCACGATCAATTAAAAACTTAAGTCTGATCAAAGTTAATTAACCAAATCGCAATATTGCAAATTTGGGGTTCATGGCCCAAGACTAAGAATAAAATTGTTCGAGACTACGAACGCTGAAAAAGGATTAAGAACTAATTGTGATTAATTAAAGGATTAAACCGGGTTAATTAACATCTTAAACGATTTTTAACCTGCATAGCTTACGGGTAAAGAATGAAATGTTTCTATGATCATCCCAAGTCACGAAATATCAAACATTTATGGCATTTATAAGCGAATTACGGAAATGATTGAAAGTAATATCTTTCTTTATTTCCAAATCTTTCTATGAAAGGAATTAAACGTTGTGTTAGCAAGGACCCGCACAGACTCGAGTACTCTAAGAGAAAGAATTTCCGTCATTATTTGAATTTCATTATAGTTTCACAGAGCCAGTTTAGCGAGATAACCATTGTTTGTATTTTCATCCTCTGTAACAGGAAATATAATCTTGAGATTTTATATCATGGCTCCATGGAAAACGCCCAAAAAAGTTGGTGAAAGTTCATGTCAAAGTTCGGATATTATTTCTGATACTTCGCCAAGAAACATCAACACAGTCAAAACATGGACACATGTTTTCAACACCTTGCAATACGAGATGATAAACTACCCAGACGACTCGAGTGATAACGAGAAATAAGACTTGTATATAAAATACAAAGTGGTCGCTCAGTCGGAGATGAAAAAGGTAGCAACAAGGCATCGACTTTTCCCCTATGGTGATATGGTTAAATGGGCGTTGTACCATGTAGATATCCCGACTAGGACAATATTTAACGTGTAGAAGGTGGCTGTTGGGAAATTTTGGCCGGAGCATCTGCAGGGGATGTACAAATTGTCCCCCACACCCAATTTTACTTACAATGCCGAATTCTTAGAGGGTTTCAAAAAGAAAGAATGCAATCAATTTGGATAAAGCTTGTCCGACCTTATCAAAGATTGGTGCTCATGCTCGAAAAAGTTCAAAGGGGACACTCATGGTATATACACAATCTCTTCGTTACAACCACAATTTATGTATATAGCGATGATGGTATGAAGCCTTTATGGAAGAGAGAATACTGCGCATTTTTTTCTCCCATGGGTACCGCTTATCCACACAGTAGAAGAGGGGTACTCTTTCGACTGGGCTAAATTGTTGTCAGACAGTTTGGCCAACCAAGTTACAAAATATCAAGCATAAAGGGCGAGTGGGAAATCAACTTCATTTTTCATGTATGCTTACATTATGGATGTCCTTTTCTTCATGACACCTACCCCATTAATGAGCTGGAGCTGGAGTCCAAATAATGCAGAGCCTATTCATGTGTACCACTCCAAACTTTGGGAAGATAAAGCCAAAGACTTTGTATATGAGATTTTCAACTGTGTAATGGTACCAATGCATGTCGTTATCTTCGACCATCCAGCTCCCAGGATTTCAGATAAAGTCATGGAAAAATTAAAAAGCGTGGGAGACTGGTACATAGAAGAACAATTCTCGTATATTAGGGTTTTTGGCTACTCTATTCCCCCATATGCCTTGCTGCTATTATTACCAGACAATCTAGTATGTCGACAAATCGCCAGGGAAACTGTGCTTGACAGGATAAGCAAAGAAATCAAAGGAGTTCAAAAAAAGGTATGGCCATCCTTTCCCATACACATTGGTACATATTCTTTATTAGATTTCAGCCATGCCAAAGCGGAGGCCACTGCCTTGGAGGAAATGAAACTAGTAGACATTGAATTTAAGAAACACGATCCTCATAAGGTCGTGGGTAACCATATGACAAGTTGTGGTCTAAAAAGATATGAGCATGAAGATCCCCCCCATGACGAAATGTTCTGAGGAGTGAGATCCTACTAAGAGGTCTTAAGTCGGGTTCGAGCTCTTCTTCCCGAAGAGATGGTCGATTTCTACAAATTCCAGGAACACCGGAGAAGTGGCCTCCCCAAAGTTTTGCAGGGCAAAACCTCAAGACCTCCAGGTACACAACAAATATAAGCCCAAGGTTCAATGGATACAAATCCTGGCAAACTGAAATCTCAGGAGAACACAGAGGAAACTGAGACCTCAAAACAGGAAACCAAGATCCCAAGCCAAGAGGAAGGACTCCCAGAGATAGATACACTAGTTAAACAGGTCAAGGATCAAACAGAGACCCCCTCAAAAGGGGTAGGAGATACACCCTTGTCTCCATCAAATGAATCGGTCACAGATGCTATCATGAAACAAACATCCAAAAAAATTGGCAGTCCCATTCCATCCGTCACACCCTTACAATCTATAAAGGGGAACCTCAATGCACAGATAATATTTAAAGAGGATTTAACACCTATCTCCATAGAAGAATTGCCTCCTAGTGATTTATTTTTTAGCAAGAAAAGGAAGGCCGTGGTGAAGCGAGAAACATACCAAAAAGCAAGTGCAACAACTAAAAAGTACAGAATATTAACACATTGAGAAGCCTGAGAAGAGGAATAATTCATCGATGAGATAGAAGGAACATTGGGGGCTTATGCAATGACCAACCAATATTCAGTTGGAACCTTGAAGGAACGACTCAAACAAAAATACATGTTAATTAGCAAATTATAGACTCAGATGGCAACTGTAGAAGAAAATACCAGGAATGAGGCATGTAAAAACCTTGAACAAGTCAGAGCAGCCGATCAACAAAAAATCGAACAACTCAAATCTAATCTTGAGCAAATGCAACAGTTGGCTCAGACAAGTCAACCACAGATAAGTCAACAAGAGGATTTAATGAAACAACTGCAATATAAATTAAATTCTACTGAAAGCTAGGTCATAGATATAGTGGTATTTCAAACTCAAGCCACGAAAATACGAAAGAAGATAGAAGCAGCTCAATAGAGTCTACTTACTAAATTAGAAATTATCCAGGATCATTTTCAGTTGATAGATAAAGCCTTAGAAAAAATCACCTTAAGAGAGAGAGAAGCTAAGGTGGCTCGAAGTACTTTCCAGGAGGCTATTATATCAACGACGAAAGAGGAAATGGTCATCGCTTCCATATTATCCATTCGAGAACAAACCAGAGGTAACATCCTGTTAAAAGCATGGGGGCATAATCTATCAAAGAACAGAAAAATGGCTAAAGAAGTGAGAGACTCTTGTGAAGAAACATTTGGCCTAATAAATAAAAAATTGCTAGATCTCGATAAGGAGAATAGCTTTGGGACGTTGGGAAAAATTAACATAGTTAAACATCTACTAGATATCAAGGAAAATGTGGAAAGAGACCAAGTTGAACTATCTCAGATAAAACAGGTCGATATTGCCCAAATAGGTAAATGGTTGATAAAACCAAACATACAGTTAATGTCCATCATTATAGAAGACATGCAAATAGGAGAAAGACTGCCACAGTTGGAAAGGAAGTGCTACACTTTCGAAGCAAATGACCAAACTAAACTTCCCAAGTTGATATCCCAATTGGTAGAAAAGTGTGTCAATTGTATTGAACATGGGAAAGGAAATACTTCTGGAGGCCAGTAATGCAGTTGCTTATTCCATCCTATTTTGGAGCTAGAGGACAAATAAAGGAAAACACCCCACCAACATGAAGGAAGACAAGGGACAATGAAGTGAAACGTTTCATCTTTTCATTTGTAACCGAAATTTTTAGAATGATAGAATTCGAAACGTTTTAATGTAGTATAAATATACATTTTGAGAAGGAAACCAGGGCTGTTTTTTGCCGATTGTAAAGGAGAAGACTCTCTTTAACGAGAATTAATAGAAATGAAGGCTAGAGATTCTACATCTCGTCTATTCTGAGTTATGTGTTCTTTGTCTTTCCATATTCTCACATCCTTTCATATATTTTCTTTGATGAATGCAAATCACAATTTATTACAACCTCTATTGTGGTTATGTTATACTGAGTAATCTAATAACAAACATATTTTCCTCTGTATTCACTATTAGTTAATACAAGTCCTGAATGTTGATTAGATGCTATATTTTTACATTTGATTGAAAGTTATATCGCTCACTTTCTTCTTCTATTACAGAGTAAGATTCTTCAGTAATTGACACCTTGCTTTGATTAGCAGCTTTGTGTTTTTTCTTTCATTTCTTTCATTTTTTTCAAATTTAACTCAGATGCGAGAAACAACCTCTGAGCTGTTATAATATTAATTCATTTCAATAACTTTTCTCTGTTATTTATGTGGTGAAAGGAAAACATTGAAACCTTTTCCTCATTTCCTGATGCCTAACATTATACTTGTAGCCTTAGTATAAACTCATGAACAACAAGATGGATGGGTCCCCTTATGTACGAAAGGACCTCACGGGACGAGATAACAGTTGTTAGTCCGACAACTGCCCCATCATCTCATAAGGACATAGGAATATAGTTTTTTACTGTCAGTTGTAGGTTTCTTATAACCGGTTATTGAGATCCAAGATTATAAATAAAGCTAGAGACTCGTCATTTTGGTCATTCGAGTTTGGAGAGAGTAAGTCTTGTATAAGAGTCTATAAGAGAGTCCGAAGTATGCTTTGCATCTTGCACTACAAGTGATCCTAGTGCATCAGAAAAAGTTCTCAAGTAAGTAAGTCAGTATTTCGAGTCTATAATAATGAAGCATACGTATGCTGTATGCCTCGCAGAATAGCCTGATCTTGACATATCAAAAATCTGTGTAAGTAATATGTTTATATAACTTGGTCTGGATAAACCCCTATCAGCCATCTGTGGTTGTCGTCGATCTTTGAAACATATGATTTTAAGACTACTGAGCACAACACAAGTCAATTTGTTTCAACTTTAGGTAGATCCAGTGCATGACT
>SNQJ01S0002885.1:162898-176720 GCA_010110895.2 Picea sitchensis | reverse complement strand
ATACAAGGTATTATGTTTTCTCTATTATTTCCCGCACCCCCACCCTCATATATGAAGGTGGGGGTGGGGGGAATAATATAGAAAACATATTATGGGGGTGGGGGGAATAATAGAGAAAACATAATATGTTTTCCTCTATTATTATGTTTTTCTCTATTATTCCTCCACCCCCATCCTCATATTTATTATGTTTTTCTCTGTTATTCCCCCCACCCCCACCCTCATATATGAGGGTGGGAAACCCTCATATATGAAGGTGGGTGTGGAGGGAATAATAGAGAAAACATGTTTCCATATGATTCCATGAGGGTGAGAGTAGGGGGAATAATAGAGAAAACATGTTTCCATATAATTACAACTTCTATAGACTCTTTTTGATCTAGTCCAAACACTTTTTTGTAGCCAAAGGAATTTGGACATTTCAACTATATCAAATTCAATTTATAGATAATGCTTCTGGTACATGTTTTTCATATATAGCCTTTATTCACAAAGCCATTAATTGAAATTTGTTTAAAATTCTAAACACTATTTCATATATAGCTTTCATTCACAAATCCATTAATTGAAATTTGTTTAAAATTATAAACACCAAAATTTCAAACTTTACATAAACTTATCACTATCAAATTCTACCAATCATTGTCAATGCTTTGGTTCTTTTCGTTATAATGTCACATAGACATTGCGACTATATGATTCTTGTTTTAATTTAGGAGTAGACATCCTTAGAGTAAGTGAATGTGTCAATTTTTCTATATGGGTCCATGTTAATCCTAAAGGGAGTTGCNAATGCTTTGGTTCTTTTCGTTATAATGTCACATAGACATTGCGACTATATGATTCTTGTTTTAATTTAGGAGTAGACATCCTTAGAGTAAGTGAATGTGTCAATTTTTCTATATGGGTCCATGTTAATCCTAAAGGGAGTTGCAATTATAAGAATAATTCATTTTAATCTTAATTTACTAATTTATTTTTTCAAGTACTGAAAAAATAAAAAATTCTAGATATAAACTTCTCAGTGCTTATACAATAACAAATATTGAAATCTCACTCTATCTGGATTGTAAATCATTTTACATTTTTCACAATGTAACAAGTGTAGATCCATCTTAATTCTAGATCTATTAAGTGTCGAGAAGGATCAAATCCCTATGAGACATAAACATTTTTGACAGTGCAAAAAATTGAGAAAGGTTTGCATCTAGAGGGTTCTATTCTCTCAATGGTGCTTGATAGATTCTATGTTGAGATGGATCTATGTTGGTTTGTAATAAGTGGGAAAACTTAGTGTTTCCGTTGAGTCCATTTTTTCTAGCAAGGTAAAGTTTTGTCTCAAACATTTTTTCCAAATTCTAACAATTCGGGTTATTTTAATTTGGGCTAGAACCTGTCGGAGCAAAGTCTAATGATTGAAGTTCCCATTCACTAGATGGAACTATAACTTCCAACAAAATTCCTACCAAATTTGGGGAATAATTTCTACTTGAAAGAGAGTGAGATTGTCCACTTATTAACTTACTCCCTTTTTCCAAGGGAAAAAGCGTAATTTTATTCATCCGAAGAGACAAAATTACATTCTGTAGGTGCTTCAATGATCACTACACCTCATGGGTGTGATATATGTTTCAGAGTATACTAATACATTAGAAAAAAAGTTGTAGATCTTTGACTCTTCGACCGTGTAGTGTGTTCTCAAAAAAGATTCGGATTTATTTACATATAATGTTCCCATTGCGCTGTGAATCTTGCTTCAGAATGTGAATCTTCTATTATGTAGTCTTTGAAGTTCTTAAAAAAAAAAGAAATTCGGCTGATTGCTTTCAATGTGGATTTTTTATAGTCGCTGTAGTTCTTGTTGGTCATGCTATGAATATTGTTGTAGAGTTTTAGGATCTATAAAAGGCCAAAGGTAAAAATTTTGTGAGTCTCCATTTTTGTGCTTTGTAATGTCCCAATGTTTGAGTGCAAGGTGGAACCCTGCTTTTGAGAGTGCATCCGCTACCATGTTCCTGTTCTTGTAGACATGGGAGATAGTTACAATGTCAAAATTTTCTAGTTGTTGGTAAGTGTCCTCCAGAATGGGGAGGAGAAAAATGTTATGACATTTTTGAATTTTTCTTTCCCAGTTCACCACAATTAATGAATCTCGAAAAGATCTGGATGTGCCGCAAGTCTTTTTCTTTTGAAAAAGTAAGTATACATTTTAAAGTCAATAGATATGCATGATTGTTTGTACCTTGTCCCAGTCCCAATTTTGTGTGAAAAAAGTGGGATTTCGAAAGGTGTAGTATGAATCCACCCCTGCATAGATTGTTCTGTGAGGCTCCATCGAAGTAAGCCCAAGGTTTCGACTGATCTCTTTGTTCAAGGGTGAAGGTTTTTGTCTTGTTCCGAGATTTTTTTGTGGGAAGTGTGAGAGTATTGAGAGACTTTGTGATGTGGTTATTTCCGGGGCTGAAGCTTTTTCTAGAAAAATTGCTGAGTTTCTGGCCATCCAAATGCCCTAGATAATGATGGGAGGAAGGTCTTTTAGTTCTTTGTATCTGTTTTCTTGAAGCCACATATTCCAAGCTTGTTCTAGGCTTGGTCCTTTCCAGGTGCAAGTTTGTCTAAGGCTGGCTGAAATCTCCTTCCAAACTCTTTGGGTATAAGGGCAAGTAATGAGCAGGTGAACGATTGTTTCATTTTCAAAGAGGCAAAGTGGACATCTACTAGGCCCTTCGAATTGTTGTTTTTGTAGTATTTCCCATGTAGGGATTTTTCAATTTAGTGCTGCCCAAAGGAAAAGTGTTTCTTTTTGTGGGAACTTTAATTTCCAAAGTCCTTTCCACCACCATGAGAGTTGATGTTGAAAGAGATCCAAAGAAAGTGCAATGTAGCCCAATTTTGGGGTGTATATATATCAACGAGATCCTTTTTCCAAACTAGCTCATCTTCTCTGACCGAAAGTCTGATGTGCCCGATTTGTAATGCTTGGATGTAATTCTTGTAGAGTAGTGTGGGAGCTCCATAAATCCATAGATCAACTACTTTCTTCCAACCTTGTGACCACTGGGTTTTTGTTATGGGGTCTGCCAATCGTGAGAGTAAGTAGATATTTTGCTTGTGGAGGATATTGATAATTTTTGGAGGGAGGAAGTGTGCGGTCCCACTGCCTGGATAGGCGTCTAATCCTAGATGGAGATGGTTACCATGAACTACTCTCCATGCTAATCCTTCTCTAATAACTGGGAAAGAGGAAGTAAGGGCTTTCCAAAAAATGGATCCTGAAGGAGATTTTGCTGGGGATTTGATCCAATCTTCTAAAGACCCCGGGCTATATATTTTTGGTATATAACTGTGGACCAAAGATTTCTAGTGGTGATGAGTCTCCAACCTATTTTTTCTGCTAGAGCTTTGGAGATCAGGAAAATGTTTTTGAGCCCCCATCCTCCTAGATATTTTGGTCTTGCTATAAGATCCCACTTTGCCCAAGGCTGTATGTTGTTTTCTCCTGAGCCAGACCAGATGAAGTGAGAGAATTTTTTTTGATATTTTCTAGAGTTCCTTTCGATATCCATGATAGCAACATCCAGTAGACTGGGATGGATTCTAGTATGATTTTGTTAAAGTGAGTCTCCCTGCTCTAGAGAACCACTTAAATCTCCATCCAGATAATCTTTTCTCATGTTTAGAGATGAGCCATTTCTAGTCTTTTTTGAGATAGTTATTTGGTTTTAGGTGTAAACCAATATATTTTAGACCAGCTGTGAAGTCTTGAAGAGTGAAAGGGAAGAGTATTTTGTAAATATCTTCCTCCTCTCTTTCCAATTATGTGAAGGAGAGAGTGGATTTTTGTATATTTATTTTCATTCCTGTTGCAGATCGGAATAGAGAAAGTATGTTGGAAAGTACTTTTGCGTCCTAACTATGTCCACTACAGAAGATGAGAATGTTATCTACAAAGATTAAGTGAGTAATTCTTTGGGTAGAGGTAATCTGTATTCCATGGAACTCCCCAGTTCTGATTGCAATTAAGATTTCCCTACTTAAGCCTTCTGCCACCAGTAAGAAGAGTAAGGGGGAGAGAGGGCATCCTTGGCGGAGTCCTTTCTCGGAGATGAAGAAAGGGGAAGCTACTCCATTTATGAGAATTGCGAAGGGAACCGATGAGATGCAATCCATAATCCATTTGATAAAGGGTACGTCAAACCCAAGATGGGTGAGGAGTAGTCTAATATAAGACCAGTTTACTCTGTCAAAGGCTTTGGAGAGATTGATTTTTAAGATGGTGCCCTTTGCTTTTTTGGTTTTCAGGCTATGTAAGCCTTCTTGTGCTACCCCAATAGCTTCATGGATTTGTCTTCCTTCTAAGAAGCCAAATTGTTCTTCGAGATTGACTTTGAGAGTATTGGTTTCAACCTTCGCGCAATAATCTTTGCAATAATTTTGTAAATGCAATTGCAAAGAGAGATGGGTTGGAAATCATCAAAGAAAAGAGGATCATTTACCTTTGGGATGAGTGATATGAAAGTGGTGTTGAGTGGGCGGTGAATATTTCCATTTTGTCTGGATTCCTCTATATCTTTGAGAATGTCCTTTACAATCAGTTCGAAGAAGCCTAGGTAGAATTCAATGGTCCACCCGTCTGGTCCTGAGATTTTATCTTTTTGGAAGCTTTGCATTGTATCTTTGAGTTATGTTTCTGTAACTTCTTCAAAGAGGTTTTGATTGCTCTCCTCATTGAAAAAGGAGGGGAAGTATAAAGCCAACTTTATGATGTAAGCTAGGTTTGTCGTTCTATCTTCTTTGAATAGAGTTTGAAAATGTTTTTTTCCCAAATTGGCTAGTCCTTCAAAGGAAGTGATAGGTCTGTCTTCCTGATCCTTTAGGCTCCATATTGTGTTTGTTGCTTTCCTTCCTTTTGCATAAGAATGGAATAATTTTGTGTTTTCGTCCCCATTTTCAAGCCAGATTGCCCTACTTTTTAGTCTTTAGGTTGCTTCCTTGTTGGCCATGAGTTTCCTTCATTTTTCTTCAAGGGTTTTGAGCTCATTGCATAAGGTATTCAAGGAGAAGCCATAATCTATATTTTGGTAAATATTTTCCAGTCGATCTTCAATGTTTTTTAGTTCCTTCTCTTCTTCCTCCCGTTTTGTTTTTTCCCAAGGGATGACCAGTTTCTTTATTAGTTTTAAGTTGTCCATGAATTGTATAGCTTCCAGAATTTCATCCGAATCCCGGAGGGGAGACCAGTTGTCTTTGACCAAATTTTAGAAGATGTCGTCTTTGAGCCAAATAGTATTGAATTTGAAAGGAACTGCCTACTTTTTCGGTCCATTGTCAAGGGTTAGCCAAACTGGTGAGAGGTCTGATTTACCCCCTCTTCCAATCCATTGTTTAAACTGAAGTGGAAGAAGGGAGAGTGCTTCTGTGATCAGGAACCGATCTAATATTTTTGCCACATGTGCATCCCCTATTATTACATTCCTCCAAGTGGGAAGTAGTTTTTTTGGCACAATGTCGATGAAACCATTTGTAGTCAATAGGTGGCTAAAGTAAGTTGTTTGTGGATCTAGGTGGGTTGAGGGGCCCCATATTTCTTCTTCCCCAAGGGAGAAGTTGAGATCTCCACCGATAATGAGATTTTCTACCCTCAAGAGATCCTATTTGAAGAGGGTGTTCCAGAAGTGTATCCTGTCTGATTTTGGACTGTAAATGTTTAGAAGCTTGAGAGTCATCCCTAGTCCTTTGACTAGTACCTCGAGTCCTAGACAGGAGTCTGAGACCCAAGAATTTAGGAGTTTTATTTTTCTTTGGTTCCAGCCAATGACCAGGCCTCCTGATCTTCCGCTTGCATCCAGACCTAGGAAGGCCCATCCTAGGAAGAGGTTCATGAGGACTTGTGTGGCTGAGTGTTTGTCTGCAAGAGTCTCTTGAAGAAAAAATACATCTGGTTGGTGTAACGACACCAACCTTTTTAGAGTGGATTTTTTTGAGGGGCTCACTAAACCTCGATAGTTGTAGGAAAGGAGCTTCATGCGGGAACCCCTATCAGGGATTTTTTTTCTCTAAGGGCCCCAAGGAGGGATTTTTGTTAGCATGTGGCTGTGTCAAGTAGTGCACAAGATTGTGCTAAGGATAGGTGTGAGGGTCGACCTCTACCTTTTTTTGGTTTCAGGAGATCCGGAGAAGTACCAAGTCCTTTGTGGTCTGTGGAGGGGATGGTAACAGATCGATTGTGAAGGTGATAGTGGATAGTGGAGTTCTTAGAGCCATCAGTGGATGGCTCCTCTGTGGACCGAGATTTTGTCGATGAAGGGGGGAGTCGATTGGGAGGGGTCATGTACAGGCCTGGCCGGAGAGCTAGGAGGAGGCGGTGGAGGAGTGAGGGAGGGAGGCATTGAAGAGGAGTGGAAAGGAAGAAAGGAAGGTGGGGGGGAGCAGTGAAGGAGTGGAAAGGGAAGAAGGAAGGTGGGATTCGACCATTTAGGAAAAAATTAAAATAATTCCAAAAAATAGAAACAAGGTGGGGAACAGAGAGATGCATACACAGGAAATCGTTGATAAGAAGTTGTGGTGATGTTTCCAGACTATGGTCGAAACTTGTCCCTTCACCTATGGAGGAAATAAGTGCTAGAGCATTGTCGACTGACTATGGAGGGTCCGTAGTTAGAGTATGTCGGAAGACTATTGTACCTTGGAAGGCTGCCGTATCAGGGGAGGGAGTCCCCGTAGATTGTGACCCTGAGGAGGGGGAGAGGCCCCTAGTTGTTTCTGAGTTCTTTCGTCCATGGCATATGTCTTTAGGTGTGTTGTGGTTATGCCTTATTCTGAAGGGGTTGGAGCAATATTTTACCACGTGTCCATATTCATGGCATTGCTTGCAGCAGAAGGGCACTCCTTCATAGTCCAAAATCTAGACTCTTGTGCGTCCCAAGTCTGTTAAGTTGATGAACTCTCTTAGGCCTTTCCTGATGTTGAGGGAGACCAAGATTAGTGCTACTTCCATGTTTCCTAAAGCGGGGAAACTCATGTTTGCAGAAATATATTCCCCTATAAAGTTTTAGAGAGATTTGAAGCATCTTTCAGACTAGAGGTGAGGGGGCAAACTTGGGAGGCAGACCCAAATGAGAATGTAGTCTAGTCTTTCACAACTTGCGTCGAAAGTGGGGTTCCAGGGTTTCATAAGAACTGAAGAGGAGTCAATGGTCCAACTAGAGTGGAGTGCTTCTAGGGTCTGAGTGGGATCGACGAAGATGATCATAAACCATCCTCTAGATAGTTAGAAGATATTGGGTGAATCTGTCTGGTTTATCCCCCAGTTTGTTGTAGCCTAGGCTCGTAGGGGTTTTTCACTGAATTGTCAGCCGTATGCTTTCCCTACAAGCATTTTTCCTGCCATCACAGAAACTCCTACCTTTGAAAGGTCATCGTCGAGAGTGAAGTTTGGGTCTGATTTTGACGACCCTAAGCACTTGTTACATTTTCTTCTTTTTTTCCCAGAGGAGTCCGGGTTTTCTGGATTTGAAGCGAAAGTCGGGAGAAGGTCTGGGGATTCACTATGGCCGAAGTCTTATCCGTTGAGATTGTGAGGAAGAAGGTGTGCTGCTACAAAAACTTGTTCTAGTGTCGTGGAGGTCTGGACCAGATGGTAGGAGAGACCTTCAGGGGGGAGGAAGCATTCTGTGGAGAAATATTGACTGTGATCTTGAGTTGGAAACACACTTGTATCTCAAGTTTCAAATATCATGCTCGAAAGTGTGTCGGGGTGGACACCAAGTTCGACCAGACCTTGAGAGGGGAAAGGGGAAATCACTGGATAAGGGACAGACCAGGAGACTACGACGGGGGGAGGGGAAGTGTAGAGATCACAGAGGACAGGGGAGAGGGGAGATGTGAGTAAGGGAGGCGTAGTAGAAAGAAGGGTTTGTAATGAGATCAGAAGTGAGTGGGGGGACCGATGCCAAGGGGAAATTGTCCCAATGCTCGCATCCTGGTCAAGAGGGAGAGACGAAGAGGAGCGGGGGATAAGAGATAGAGAAACCCAAGAGGTGTGTAAGGAAGTCCGTCTGAGAGACCAGGGAAGAGGTCAAAGAGAAGCTCGGTGGGGTTGGCATGGACAACTGTGGACAAGCAGTAGAAATAGGGCTTCCAGCTGTCCCTAGCTAGGGTAGAGGTTCTCCCATATCTAAGGAGTAGCCCAAATCATTGTCGTAGGTAGCCATAGGTAAGCCGTAACTGTTGATAGGTCAACCACTTCTTCAAGGAGGAGAGAAAACAAGAGACTTTAGCGGAGCCTTGGAAACTGCACAGGGAGGGGAGGCAAGAGTGGGTGGAAGGGAGGCAGGGGGAAGGTTTGAGGCCAGGCCGTGGTCACGTCAAGGAAGAGTGTGAAGAGAGCGGGAGTAGGGATATTAGAGAGGCGGTAGGCTCATGACCGCAGTAGGTGTTCCGCGAGCCTTCGGGGTTGGTGAACCACAGAGCTCCATCCAGTGAAAAACTCTCATGTATTAACTTACTCCTATATGTGTGCACGTGTAATTTACTATTATTATGTTCTTTTTTTTTATTATTAAATTTAAAAGGATGTGAAAATATTATTATTTTATTTCCAATTTTTGGCCATGTAAGTATTATAGATAGGATGGATGCTACAATCTCTTTGACATTGGGCGATAGAAAGTGCCTCTCTATGAAACAAGATGATAAATTGTCAAGATAATTAATTATGTTTATCATAAAAAGATTTGATTTCCCAAATGATAGAGAGTTAGTTGCCTTAACAATGTAATTTGAGTGGTATTAATTATAATAAAATAAACAATAATAATCTAATTTTAAGGTCTTGGTTTAGCCAGATGCCAAATTGATGTATGAGAACCCCTTGTTTGTGGGATAAGGGACCCCCTTCATGCAATGATTTGACTGCTAAGTCTATAGAAGTGTATTTTTTTTCTTCTTTTTCAATGGAATGCACATCTCGGGGAAACCCTCCAGGCACTTTGCCTCATTCTAAAGATGGTACTCGGGGTAAATAGACCAATTGTATTTTTGGCAACCTAACCTGGTGGGGACATCAAATGAGGCACACTATTATTCATAGAGATAACCAGTCTGGGGACTTGACCCTTTGACCACCTGCTTGTATTTCATAGTACTCAACTACTCTAGCTAATTCAGTGGGCTTATGAAAATGTGCATACCCTAAAACACCTCTAGATTTGCATCTGTAACCTCTAAAGAGAAAATACATATTCTTAACCATTGAACTTTTTCAAACTATACAATACTTATAAATTAGATTATTATTATATTTTGTATATTTCATTTTTAATCAAAATATATCATGAATTATTAAAAATTACTTTATGAATTCATAAAATGCATAACATAATAATATTACATCAAACAAAAAGTAATGTGCTAATCAGATGTGTAGAAAATCCAAACAAATGTATGATACACATATGCATGGTTGTAAGTGAAGCCAATAAAATAAAAATAAAAATAAATAAGCCCTATGGGATAACACAGATGGTAAGACGTGCATGTAAGTTTTAAACTTGTGAAGTAAAGAAATGCATATAGATTCTTAAGCAAAACAAAATTTAATCAATAGCTCATACACATAGTACACAAAGATTTATACCGGAAACCCTCAACCGGGGAAAACCTTTCTTATATTCATCATATCGAATTTCACCATTCACCATACAATATATACAATGCTTTTAGGTATTTTGTAGATACCAAAACCCTAATCCCTTAATTTGGGATTAATTTAGAAAATCGCTAAAAATAGCCAAAAAGCCCCAAAAAAAAAATTGAGGCACTGCCCTGAACCCCATCGACCTCGGGATACCGCCCAGTGCTGAACGCTGCGCATAACCAAGGGGGGCATACTTGCCCCCCCTGGGACCCTCCTAGGAAGTGCCCATCACACACGACACAAAGCACACTACTAGAGGGATCGTTAGATGCAGTTGTTGAATCTTACACGCCCCCACACACACATGCAAAGACTATAACACATACCCAACATTCTCCCACTTGTTGTTTTCTTTGCATCCAAGGGTCCATAGGATTATATATTCAACAATCCAGGGTAGCAATGCCCATTTTTACTCTACACCAGGATAACTTTTCTGTGCTCACAGACTTTGTCAATGAATCTGCAACTTTCTTCAAAGTGTCAACCTTTTCCAACAACACCTTCTTTTCCTCAACCATGTCTCTCACAAAGTGATACTGAACATCAATATGCTTTGTCTTTGAATGATAAGTTGGGTTCTTTTCCATAAATATTGCACTCTGACTATCACAATCTAATCTCACTGCTTCTTGTACCAACCCNGAACACAATCTCTGTAACCATACTACTTCCTTGCTTGCATGAGTGGATGCCATGTATTCAGCTTCTATAGTTGAGAGTGCCACTACAACTTGTCTTTTGCTCATCCAACTGATTGCTCCTCCAAATAGGTTAAACACATACCCACTTGTAGATCTTCTGTGATCCAGATCTCCAACCTAGTCTGCATCAACAAAGCCATGTATGTCCACCACTCTGTCCAATCCCGATCTTCCTTGGCAACACAATCCATAATTGGTGGTGCCACGCAAATACCTGAAGACCCTCTTTACTGTTGTCCAATGATCCTTCCTTGGTTTTGACATATACCTGCTCAAAACTCCCACTGCATGTGCAATTTCCGGTCTAGTACAGACCATTGCATACATCAAACTGCCAACTGCACTGACATACAGAACATGGGACATTTCCTCTTCTTCTTCCCATGTCTTGTGACACTGATCTGCAGATAAATTTACACCTATAGGAATAGGAACCTTGACCGGTTTACTTCCATGCATATTAAACCTATGCAATATCGTCTCAACATATTTTCTCTGATTCAACCAGAGTTTCCTGTTTGCATGATCTCTTTTAATTTCCATTCCTATAATGAAGTTAGCAACACCGAGATCCTTCATGTCAAATTTGGAGGATAACTGCGATTTCACCTCCTTGATAACATCCATGTTATTTCCTACCAAAAACATGTCATCAACATACAACACTACATAAATGAAGTGATTAGCAAATTGCTTGGAATATACACAGTGATCAACCCTGCTTCTCACAAATCCCAATCCAAGGATGTATGTGTCAAACTTTTGGTACCACATCTTAGGTGATTGCTTAAGACCATATAGTGACTTCTTTAGCTTACAGACCATCTCTTTCTTTCCCTTCACTACAAATCCTTCTGGCTGCTTCATGTAGATTTTTTCTTCTCGATCCCCATGTAGGAATGTTGTCTTCACATCCATCTGTTCCACTTTAAGATCAAAAGCAACAAAAATAGATAAAAGAAATCTAATAGAATTTAACTTAGAAATAGGAGAACAAATCTCACCAAATTCAATTCCCTCTACTTGGGAATAACCTTTTGCTACTAACCAAGCTTTGTATTTCTCCACTTTTCCTTCTGCATTAAACTTCTTCTTAAACAACCATTTTCTACCAACATATTTTTTTCCAGCTGGAAACTCAACTATATCCTATGCCTCATTCTTATCCAAGGCGTCCATTTCTTCAACCATGGCCTTCTTCCAGAGTTTACTATCCTCTGAATTCACTGCTTCCCTGACAGTTATGGGATCATCATAAGTAATATATAAAGAAAAATTGGAACGGAAATCAGGTGGACTATACCTTTATGGTTGGTTGGTTTCTCTTGCTGATCTCGTCAATATCAGGGTATGAGGTTCTTCTTCTTCTTCTTCTGCTTCATCTTCTTTAGATGATTCATATTTTGCATCATCCAACCCAAGCTCTATTTTCTCAGGTTCTTCTGGACTTGGTAGGAATTCCTATTTGGAAACATCTTTTACCTCTTTGAAAACAACATCTCAACTGTAAACAATCTTCTTGGTATTTGGGTTCCAAAGCTTATAACTTTTCACACCATATTTATAACCAATAAAGATACACTTTTCAACCTTTTTATCCATCTTCTATTTTTCTTTGGAACATGTACATAAGCATCACAACCAAACACTCTAAGATGTTGAAAAGAGGGTTTCTTTTCAATCCATACCTCGTGTGGAGTTTGATCATCCAACGCTGATGAAGGAGATCGATTGACTAGGTAACATGTTGTACCCACTGCCTCTGCCCAGAATTCCTGTCCTAACTCAGCACCACTGAGCATGCTCCTTGCTTTTTCCATCAGTGTATTGTTCATCCTTTCTGCAACTCCATTCTGATGAGGAGTGTATGGATTAGTCTTCTGCCTTGCTATACCACACTTCTTACATAATTCTCTGAATTCATTTCCACATAATTCTCCACCATTATCTGTTCTCAATACCTTTATTTTCTTTTTTGTCTGATTTTCTACCAGGGCCTTAAACTCTTTAAATTTATCAAATACCTCAGATTTATTTCTAAGAAAATAAATCCACGTGTTCCTTGATAAATCATCTATGAATGAAACATAATACATAGATTTACCTAGGGATGGAACATGAACAGGTCCAAACACATCACTGTGTATCAACTCTAAGATCCCCTTTGCTCTTGTAGCACCAGATGGGAATCTTACTTGATTTTGTTTACCATATATGCAATGTTCACAGAAATCAAAATCTAGAGTGAAATTAGACATACCTGCAACCATACCTTTACCGTGCAGTGTTCGAAGGCCCTTTTCTCCAATATGCCCCAATCTTTGATGCCACAAGATGGTCTTCTTTTCAGGGGCAATATTGGTATTTTTTCCTTCATCTCTCTGCTCAGGGACAACTGAAATGTTACACCCATTAGTATAAGTGATTCCCACCAACTTGTACATATTTCCACACCGAACTCCCCTCATCAACACCATTTCCCCTCGTACCATCTTGCAAGTGCCCTTTCCCAATACAATATCCACTCCTGCATCATCCAACTTGCTTACATATATTAGGCTCCTGGCTAGTTTTGGAATGTGAAGAACCCCAGGGAGAGTTCTAATCCTACCATCTTTTAGTAGCAACTTAACCCTTCCACATCCCATGATTCTAGTTGTCGAGTCATCTCCTAGGAATACATCACCACCATCGTATTTTTCATATTCAGAGAACCACTCCCTGTGAGGAGTCATATTGTATGACGTAGCTGAGTCGATCAACCATACATCATGGTCTGCATGTGTACTTGTAGATTCCAGGTAAACATCACCTCCTTATTCAATGGAGGTTTTCACCTCTGTGGAAGAGGTACTATAAGATCCCTTTGGTTTATCAACCTTCTTAAATTTGCAATCTTTCTTATAATGCCTTGTTTTACCACACTTCCAACATTTCCTCAAAGATTTTCCTGAAGACTTAGATCTACCTGTAGATTTAGATCTTCCCCCCGAAGACTTACCAGGATTCCTGTCTTGGGTATGTCCTCTTACAAATAAATCATATGTGCTATGACCATCCATTCTTTTTCGCCTCATCTCTTCAGATAACAAGGATGAAACTACATCCTCATACTTCAATGTAGATTGACTGGTACTACCAATTTCTACAACCAGATTATCCCAAGAGTCTGGAAAAGAACATAACAAAGTAATACACTTATATTCTTCTACAATAGTGATATTAATAGATACAAGTTGACTTACCAGAGTATTAAAAGCATTTAGATGTTCTGTCACAGAATCTCCATCTTTCATCCTAAGATGATACAACTTCTTTCAAAGAAACAACTTGTTTACCAGGGACTTTGATTGATACAAATTCCCTAACTTATTCCATAGTTCCTTGGCTGTAGATTCTCCCGAGACATTCAATAACATTG
>SNQJ01S0002885.1:145246-162848 GCA_010110895.2 Picea sitchensis | reverse complement strand
GAATCTGCCAGGCAGAGTCGAATAGTACTCCTTGCTCTTCTGTCCAACTTCTCCCAATCTTCCTTTGACATACCAGTAGGTGGTGTACTAGTAGTTTGTGTACTAGTAGGTTGTGTACCAGTTGTCTGTGTTCCAGTAGGTTGTGTACCAGTAGGCTGTGTACCAGGATCCACAACAATCCTTTGTTCTTTGTCTACAAGCAGGTCCTCCATCTTCAGCTTCCATAGCTCAAAGTTTTTACCGTTGAACTTCTCTATTTCGATTCTATAAGAGCTCACCATTCCTCTTTCTACATTCCAATAACCACTGCAAAAGCTCCCACTAAACCCAGGTTTATCACAGAACCAAGATAAACTTGATCTATCAAGACCGAGCCAAACCCTCAACAACAAAGGCGTCCCTCTGAATCCAAAAATGAGCTCTGATACCACATGTAAGTCTTAAACTTGTGAAGTAAAGCAATGCATATAGATTCTTAAGAAAAACAAAATTTAATCAATGGCTCACACACATCGTACATACAGATTTATATCGGAATCCCTCAACCGGAGAAAACCTTTCTTATATTCGTCATATCGAATTTCACCATTCACCATACAATATATAAAATGTTTTTAGGTATTCCGTATATACCAAAACCCTAATCCCTTAATCCGGGATTAATTTAGAAAACCACTAAAAATAGCAAAATACACCCAAAAACAAATTTTGGGGCGTTACCCTGAACCCTGTCGGCCCCGTGCTACCGCCCGATGTTGAATGTTGTGCGTAACCAAGGGGGGCCATACCTTCCCCACCCTAGGACCCCCCTAAGAAGCTCCTGACGCACATGACACAGAGAGGGATCGTCAGACCCAGTTGTCGAATCTGACGTGCCCACACACACACATGCAAAGAATATAACACATACCCAACAATGCACACACTCTTCTGGTATGTGGAGAGGTCACGGGTTCGAGCCTTGTGTCCCTGGGGTGGCAGTTTAGCACCTCATATCATCCACGAAGTGGGGACGTATCAGGTGAGTTTCCTGTGCAGAATTTCCCATGGAAAAAAAAAGTGAAGCCAATAAAGATCTTGTTACCTCACGATAATTAATCATATTTGTTAAGAGAGTTAGTTGCCTTACATGACATAAGAGTAAAATTAATTAAAGAAGTTACACAATAGTTATAAATTAGATTATTATTATATATGGTATATCTCATTATAATATATCTATATCATGGAAAATACATATAAATATCACTTTATTAAATCATAGTGCTTAACATAGTAATATACCATTAATTTGATATTTATAATGACCTAAAACAAAAAGTACATTAATGTGGTAACTTAAAACTAAAAGTACACTAATGTGCTAACTTAAATGTGGAGAAAATCCAAATGGATGCATGATACACAAATATGTATTATTGTAAGCGAAGTTAATAAATATTTTATTTCTTTTTAATAGTAATCGGGGAAGATTTAATTAATTAAAACAACATGTGAACATGTCAGAATGATACAACATTCAAAAATTCAAAAATTGAGCTTCTATAATGCTCAGCCTGGATATAAAAATGCCTACTAGTCATAAGACAGAGAGTTCTAAAAATGAATAATTCCCATAGTACCATACTGTATAGATTATATATAAAACTCCTAAGACAAAGGCACAAAAACAAAGTATCAACTATGTAGATATGGTGAGGCACTTCCTACCCAAGGAACTTTGATTGGAACAATGAAAATGAGTGTTTAAATCCAATTGTGGTTGTGCCTTTGCTGGAGATGAAGCTGCTTCAGAAATAACATTATCTGTCATGGGGGGTGAACCATGGCTTGGTTGGAAATGAAGTTCCTCAATTTGAGTCCTAATCGCAACACAATCATCTTGGAGTGTTGTATGTTCTAGCATTGTTGCACTGTGAAATCAAGAACATTGAGAATATGGTATGAGAGTTCGCTGAAATGAATGGAAAAGTTTGGACAATGGTGCACAAATCCCCAATTTCCTCCTCCATCGTGTCCAACTTCCAACATTGCCTTTTTCCATAATTATCAACTCGCCAAGGGAGGATAAAAACAACAAGAATAATACACTAGAGTTGCCACCTTGAATATCTCCCAACGGGCCAAGGATGTCATAATGTGTAAGAACCCTCTCGCTATAGAAGAACCCCACACAAGTGAATCACACTAAGGTTGGATGGATCTCTGAACACATTAACCAACCGTGGGAATGATTGCAGGTACAAAAACTCATTGCCATGATGCAAGAATCCTTCCCACATTGATCTGAAAATAGAAGGCTAACTTGTTATGCTATGCAAGCACCCTCTACTTCATTAAAAATAAACTTTACAGGACCTTGCTTCATGTGTTAAAATATGCAAGATAGATTATGTGCCAAATTTATGTATCTTCTTGTAAATGCTTATGTGTGAGGATATGTTCTTTTAAATGGTTATATATGTGCTTTAAATAAATACACAGCAACATAACTTGCAGAAAATAAACCATCAAAATCAGAACAATCACAACATGATAAAGGAGTTCACCCCTCTCCGGGCTACATCTCCTTGAGCCTCCATTAATGGACTTGGCTCTCTGGGATTAATTTGTCAAAAGTTCTTTTACAAACTTCTGCTCAACTCCAATGAAAAAACAGACTGTACCATTGGTATCCGAACACATAAAAACCCCAAAAATGACTAATAAAACTTTGAAAATGGATCATGGCTCATCCGGGCATGACCTCTTCTACATGTGGCCATAAGCTTCACTGAGCTTCTCTTTGGAAAAAACACCTGTAAAAGTCCTCAAAAGCCTTTGAAACATGTCCCAATGTGTTCAAAGCATAACAATTAGCCAAAAATGATTATTCATTCACAGAAAACAAACATAGGCTCACCAAAACATGTCCTCAATCAATGAGGGCTTCAAGCTCCCTAGAGCTCTCTGAAACTTCAATGGCTAAAAACCTACAAAAGAAGTCTTCAAATGGCCTTGATAACAGTGCCAATGGATTCAAGACGTCCCAAAACCCCTAGTTGGGCTTTTACGACACCTCAATCGGCCAAAAAATGATAAAGATAGGCCTCCTGCCATCCTCTTCCTTCAAGCTTGCTGGCTCTGGTTCGCCAAAACACACCTCTATGTGCTTGAACCCAGAACACGCTCCAAAATGCGTGCTCAAACCCAGCACCCGCGTGTAACCGAAAAACGATCCAAACTGTAGGACGGTTATGGGCACGCCAACCCCTAACCGCCAAGCTCTCGGGCACATGGGTCTTCCATAAGACCTCGGGCTAGTGCAAAAAAGGGCTATGTTTTCCAAACTAATGGAATAATGACAAATGGTGGTGTAATAAAGCAACACTTGGCGGGTAGTTTTTTGGTTACACAACTGTTTGAATCATATGTGTAAACGCGCGCTCTGTGTAGGGTTATATGGTAATACACATATAACCGAGGGCTGAATGCCACGAAATATGCGCGCGCACATGTATAATGGTCATATGGTTAAAACATATAAAACCGCGGGCTGGGGCTAAGCCCCGACCCGACCCTGCGCCAACCATATAATAATGTAAATTTAAATGTATTAAAACCCATATCCATAACAATAACCAACGCACGACGCGCTGGTTGGGTGGCCATTGCCAAAGCGTTCGATGGTGGAGGTATAGGGTTCGAGTCCAGTGGACTCCATAAAATTTTGAACAACACCCAAACCAATAGCAGGGTGCCACGTGGCAGCCCATGACTGGGCCACGTGGCACCTCATAATTTGCCAAATACCATGCCACGTGTCACTAACAGATTCACCCAAAATCTTCCAATAAATGAATGCCATGTCACCTGCCACGTCAGTGGTCATACCTCTGCCATTCATCTCTACCACGTCATCATACAGACATGCCACGCAAGCATCCATACGGACTGTACAGACTGCACAGTGAGCGTCCATTTTTTACCTGTTTGACGATTTGGACAGATCGCGATATCTCTCACTCCCGATGTCCGTTTAAGACGAAACGAGTTGCGTTGGGTTCGTGATGACAAGGGCTACACTCTCATTTGTTTTGAGGCAATTCCGAGAACGTTTATTTTTGAGCTAATTTTTGACCCCTGGTCCAGATTTTGATCACACATGCACCCAAAAGTAGATGAGGAAGTGGGAGAAAAGACCCCACTGAACCAAGGGATTTATGGGAACATTGGGGTGGCACATGAGAAGCTCGTGGCCCTCCACCTGACTCCTGTACCGTCTCTTTTTCCACAGTGAGTGAAGTGCTATGCTCGGTTAAACATTAATCAAATGTCAAGGTTCATGGGATCAGATGAAATGCGGGGGCCCTGTTAATAATAATCACCCCAAAAATTTTCCTAGTTGCTTGTTTTGCATAATGGTTTGCCTCCCTATTATTGAGTCTGAGAACATGGAGGAATTCCACATAGTGGAATTCCTGAATTTCCTTTTGAATTCTAAGAAATATATATCTTAGACGAATTTTGCTTGGAAGAGTCTTCATCCTTGCAGGTTTGATAATGATTTTTGAGTCACCTAGAACTGTAAGATTATGAATGCCTTATGAGTTTGCTAAACATAGACCCTAGTAAAGCACATATGCCTTGGGTTGATTATTAGTGGCTTGACCAATATTCCAAGCAAATGGGAACTTGACATTTCCTCCAGGGTCATAAAGTACCATGCCCTCTCTTTCCACCCCGAATAAAGATCTTGTTATAGTATGCTATACAATCTAAATATTTTTCTTACCAAATTGCATTTAGTTATGCAAATTGCGGTATAAATATATGATCATCATGATAGCCATACTGTTTGGGTCCATAAGTTTCCCCCAAAAATGTGTGAATACAAGAATTCATCCTATAATGACACATATAATGTGCACGACTACATAAAATACATAACATAATGCATAAATGAAAGGGGCGAAGGGATTTCAACCATAGAACATATCCTAAATGAACATTATCCAACCCTATGCAACTCAACATTATCCGACTTTGAATCGATGAAGCATGAAGAGTTGAAAGGAGTGAAAAAACATGATATTATAAACTAAAAGCTAAAAAATCACTAAAGAAGTTGGTGCAAGGATTTGGAAGCTATAGACCAATTGGAATCTATATGGGGAATCATGTGGCTAAAGAAGTTGGTAAACTAAGTAAAAAATGGAACCAACCATTTCCTTATACAATAACTCATTTGTAGAGAACAAATATAAATACAATATACTCAAACATGATCATTTTCAAGGATTGTTGGTCTCAACTGCTCTCTAAGTTATTGACCCAGGGTTCATGTCATTCCGGTTTACAACAAAACCTCTAAAACTATCAGCCCTTTTGGTAGACCAGAAGGAAACACAGTACACAAAAAGCATTGCGCAGTCTCACCCGAGATAGCTTTAAATGGGTGACTGTAAGACTCATGTGTTTATAGCCTAGGATTGAGTATGAGATAGGGGTTTATTAACCAGAGCCATGCACTACGAACTATGAGGGTAATCTACCTATTCCTCACGAGTGCACATTCCCATTATACAGTTTACTTCCCAAGCAACATATTCGTGTTCCATAACAATGTATGAACTCATTTATTAAGCATAACAATAACCCACTGAAAGAAAGTAAAGAGATGCATACATTCATCACATTACATAGTTATTACTGTGGTTCACCCCCACCTGAGCTACGTCCACAAAGATTTTTCTCTTGGATCTTTTATTATGGTAGTTCTGCATTTCTGGCGCCGTGCGCCTACAATTACCCTCTTATGGGCAAGATCTATATGAGGCGAACTAGATCACACCAGGCTCTACATCCTGTGAACTAATCCTCAGATATACCTTCTCTCCTCGTTTTTATCTCAACAACTTACAAAAATGGTACATAACAGTCAATATCGCATACCGCATCCGCTCATGCATAACTACAGTAAAAGATGGGATAACAATACTAACACCCCAAGCTAATACACTACTTTTCAACAAAAAATAGTCAAACCTCTACATGATACCTACGTATCATATTTATACATTTCGGGCTCTTCATCCATTTACAAATCATTACAAAAACCTAACCCTATCGACATTAGTTTTTCCTCCCATGCACGCGTGTTGTTCTAGCTCCAGTTGTCACTTTCCTTGTGCACACTTTCTTGCATGCACACATGATGTTCTTTCTCCAGCTGTTACTTCCGTTTCTGCACGCTTTCTTTCCCACGATTGTCCTTCTTTCCACTTCATCCTGGTGCCAATAGGCCCCCAACACTGACATGTGACTCGTCTCGAGTCACCTAATCTTTCTGAGCTACCTCGATCTCCTTGGTGATCGTTTGGAAATTTTCCTTCAGCTCTGCTACTTTTGTCATTGCCTGTGCAATTTTCTCCTTAATGGTATCCACTACCTGAACTGCCACTTCGTCGCTCAGTAATCCTGCACATTCTGCCCGTGTCTGTGCTATATGTGTTATAGCTCCTTTTGCATGTGCAAGTACTTCTGCTACCCATTCCTGCAGTGGTTCTATTTGAGCCTGACGCTCCTATTTGTGCGTTTGTGTCGTGATAAGTTCTGCCTTCATCTTCTTCAGCTCTTTCATCCCCTTGGCATGTTCTGGTATTGGTATGGTCTTTTGACTCTGTTTGAGTTCTTGGATCACTGCATTGATCCTTTCCTCTTCCTTGTCCCAGCGTTGGACTTGCGGATTCTCCTCCAACCTTGTCTAAAGTTGTGATGCTTTATCAAACAATTATACTGCTGTGCTAACCTGCTGCTCTATATCCTGTAGTTGCGTCGTTGCTTCCTTCTTCCTTTGCTCCTTTACTATCGGTGGAGCTGTTGGTGTGAGCCGTTCTCGGAGACCCTCAATATCCTTATGATATTGATCAATTTCCTGCGCAATCTGGTCGATATTTTCTGCGGCTGGGAGTTCATTTCCTTGCACAGTGCTTGGAAGTTTCCCAAAAAAATCTCCCACTCTTCATTCTAGTTTGTTCCTGCATTCTTTCTCCTCCTGAGTTTTGGATTTGGCCTGCTCACAATATTTTTCCAGTGCTTCTCGCTTCTTTGTTGCTTGATGTAGCTCGACTAAGTTTTTATGTGCCCTAGACTGCATTTCATGGTCGATGCTAACATGCAATTTGTATAGTGCCCTTGATGGAATCCTCGTCAAGACCAATTGGATGTGGTACAAATCCTTCAATGGTGTTTGTACCATGATTTCATCCATTCTCAACATGCTTGGTTTTATGTAGATTGTTGCATGTGCGTGTGGCATTGGAAGGATTGGGTCTCATTCTTCTATCTCCATTCTTTCATTGGTATGTGTTGTCAACGACTCTATGCCTCTGCTACTACTTGCTCTCCGGGCCTCCCCGAGTGTCCTGAGGAGCTGTCCCACTTCTGCCAACTATTTTTTCAGTTTATCCCTCTAATGTGATGCGTGATCGAAGTCTTCTGCTAGACAGTCTTGGACCATTCTGGCGATCATTTATCCATTGTCCTCCATGATCATATAGTCCGGTGATTCTCGTTGCGCCTTTGATTTCTTGCGTAGGTCTGTTTTCTGCGCAGCTGGTCTTTTCGTTCCCCCTGGTTCCTGTGTGATGGGATTTGAGGCGGTCTCCTATGCTCCCTTAGCTTGTTTTGGTTGTTCGTTGGTCACTTTCTACCCCTTCTGGGTTCCTATCTACTTCGACCCTTCATCTGCCTGAGTCAACTTGTTTTGGCTCGTCCTTGGTTTCTTGGGCACTGGGATTTGTGGAGGCTGTGTTTCCGCCTGCGCTGCCTCTCCTTCTACTGTTCTTTCTGGTAATTCCCGGGGAATGGATGGGATTCTCCATTCATCAGGCCATTCGCTGATGACCATGTCGATGTCACCCTCTGTGATGCAGTAGCACATCCATAGCCACTATTTATCTGGATCCTTCCTTGGTTGTATCCACATGGCTTGACGTCTAGCCCAAAAGTTAGCAGTATCCCCATATCACGCGACAGCCTCTGGTGTTATCCTCCATGATTGGATGATAGCTTCCTGTATGTCCCATAGGTATGCTTCAAATATGATTCCATTCTCCCTCTTATGCTTGGCTTGTGGCCCGGATTTCAATAATAGATATCTTTCTCCCGCTGGCTGTGGTCTAATACAAAAAATTACATACTCTGGTTCCCGCCATCCCATGAAGGCTATGAGGGTGAGAAACCATGAGTAATGGAATTCTATACCGAGGTCCTGTGCATCCTTGCAGTCCACTTGGAATAATTTTAATAGATAAGGCACCCAACTCATGGAGGTGCCTTCTGTGCACTGAGCTGCAATTGTGATGACTCCTGCTGGTACTTTGTCTTTGCAGAATTTTCTTAACAATTTACAGGCTAAGATCTTTGCGCCCAATTGTGTCACTACATTATTGATCCGTTTGATTATAATGCCTCTTGTTCCCCTGGCGGTACCATATTTCTTCTTCATTTCATCTGCTAATGATTTCTCCTTGGATTTATCGTCTAGAATCAGCGCGAGATCCATGCCCCGGCTGGGTAGTCCTGTTATTTACGTGATAAGCTCAACAATTATGGGGCGGGTTTGTCCAGCCATATATCCCCTCCGTGTGTGACTGCTAGCAGCTGTTTGACGCATGTTGTCACGTACTATCCTTTGCCAAAATGTGGAAGTTTTAGCAAACCTAAAATTCTTGTTCCGTCCAGTCCATCTTCCCACTGATGTGGCTGGCTGATCGTTTCTCCAAGTTGGTTTACGACTATCTTCTGCATAAAAACCCTCGACACAAGTTCCGGGTACTTGGATTCGTCTGATACGTCATGGTCAAAATACTTGAGGTTCCCGACGTGACCCAGTAGTTGCAGATCTACCTATACTCCATCTGGTATGCGTGGTAGCACAATTTCTACTGTTGGTGTCTTGCGAGGTGAGCTCGGTATATGAACTCTGTCTTCCTTCTGTAGTGGTTGGTTCAAAGTTCTTGCAATTTTTGGTTGCTCCCCTATAAGCCACTCTGGCCAAGCCGAGGTAGTTCCAACAGTCTCCTCTATTGGTTGACCTAGGCTGGGTATCTGTGACTCGTCTGGTTGCACTGTTGTTCCTAGATTTTGTGTCGTTCTATTAACTTCCACGATTGCTTCAATGCTTTCTGGTTGTACTTCTCGTTGGATTTTCGCTTCCTCATTCTGAGGCTCCTATGCCACTGCTGGCGTATCCTCTTTCATGGCCTCTACTGGTGGCTACTGAATCTCTTCCAGTATCGGTGTAGAGTTCATCAGTATCATTTTTGGGGATGGGGTCTCGTTGATATCGACGATATTCGACTGTTGTTGCTCGTTTTCTTCCAGCGGTCCCCGTGACCTAGTTTGAACCCTGGTCGGTCTGGCTATCTGGCCTGGTTCTATGGGCTTCGGTGGTGCCATAGTGGTGACTGTCGAATGTTTGCTGAGTTTGAATGACTTTGGTGAGCTCTGTGGTCTCACTCTGTTCGTTCTGGCTGCTGTGGCTCTTTCTCTGTTCTCCTTTCGCGAATAGACTAGTTGCTTCCATGCTCGTGTGTTGTATGGGATTGTCATGAAGCTTGTCGAGGATGCTTCCTCCATGATGCGATTAATGCGCCATAACTATGGGTTTAATGCATCTGCGGCAGTTTCATACTTTCCATTATGCTTACTTTGCCATTTCCAGTTGGCGTGTTTAATGTGAGGTTCCATCAGTCCTTGCCGTGCTTTAATTTCACTTAGTGTTGTCCTGTCATACTGCTTTTACCAACTTTCCGTTTCCCGCTTGTTTTTCTATGGTATGTAACCGTTGTCTTTGCCTTTGCTGAATTCATGTTTCAAATGTTATGTGACCTTTCTATGTCTGGCATACTTCGATATTTTGAGTTTTGTTTCCTCTTTTTGTTCTCTGTTTTGATTATTTTTAATTATTTTTAATTTTTTTGCTGTGCGGTGGGTGGTCAACTGTCCTTATACATCTTCAGTTGACTCTCGTTTATCATTCCTCTGAGGTCTGCGCCTGCTAAATCTATTAATTGTACAACTCCTTCGTCTGTTATAGATTTTACCTTGTATGGTCCTAACCAATGCATTCTCAGCTTTCCTGGGTGCTGAAACGATTTGCTATCATAGAGCAATATTAGATCTCCTTCCTTGAACGTCTTCTTCTTGATGTGTCGATCGTGCCAAGCTTTGTCTCTGGCCTTCTGCACTTGTTGATGGAATCCTGCTAGGATTCGGTCTTCCTCCATTGACAATAGTTGATTCAGTTTTTCTTGTATTGCGCCTCGTTCTGTCATTTGTGTGATAGCGGCTATGCGTAAGCTGGGTACTAAAAATTCTAATGGCACTACTACTTCTTGGCCATAGACTAGTTTGAATGGTGTTTGCCCTGTCAAATTTTTGCATGTCATCCTAAAAGCCCATAATACTGCTGGTACTTTGAGGTCCCAATCATCTCTATTGACGTTACAGATCTTTGTTAGTGCGTTCTCGAGAATTTTGTTGAAGGCTTCTACTATGCCATTTGCCTGTGGATGATATGGTGTGCTCTTTTGATGATGAAATTCAAACTCTTTGAGAATCACGTGGATGGTGTTGTTTATGAAGTGCGTGCCTTGGTCGCTCATCAAAACTCTTGGTCACCCAAACCTAGTAATTACCTGTTTGAATAAGAAGTGTGCATATGTCTCTGCGCTGCAGTCTTTTACTGGTGCGACTTCTGTCCATCTTGTTAGGTATTCCATCACGATGATGATGTATCCTACCCCTGTTATTTTGGCTGGTGGGTTAATTGGTCCCACAAAGTCTATTGCCCATTTATCAAATGCCTATAATGTCACTTGCGGTCGTAATGGCATCTCGTCCCTTTTGTTCGGTTTTCCTACCCTCTGACAGACATCACATCTCTGACAATACTCTTTCCAGTCTCTGTGGATCGTTGGCTACCATAATCCTGGGTAGAGTACCTTCTGCGTTGTAGCTTTTCCTGCATAATGCCCTCCTACCATTCCCTCGTGGGCTTCTATTAAAATTCTTGGTTGTTCGTGCTCTAACACGTACCTTCGTAAAATGATATCTGCACCCATCTTGGATAGATGCCTTGCGATCAATTGATAGTCAACTACGCGGACTACCGGGTTCTTCTTTTGCGTGGTGGTATATTCTTGTGGCCTGGTACCTGTGCTCAAGTACTGGATGATCTCTATGAAGTAGTCGTCAACAATCTGTACTGAGAATAAATGTGCATACGGAAAGTTGTCTTCTAAGTTCGTGGGTTCTTCTCCATTTGTGACCCTTGATAGGTGGTCAGGTCCTACATTCAGTTTTCCTGGTTTGACTATTACTTATAAGTCAAATTCTTAAAATAACAATAACCATCGACAAATTCTCCCCCCAACACTGGCTTGTTGACTAGGTATTTCAGGGCTGAGTGATCTGTAAACATATTAAAATGTTTTCACAATAGGTATTGTCTGAACTTATGCAGTGCGTAAACCATAGCTAGGCCTTCTCTTTCCGTTGTGTTATAATATGTTCTGAGTCAGATAGTTTTCTTCTTGCAAACTATCGGGTGATCCAAGTCTCCTGCTCTTGGTTGCGCTAAGATAGCTCCAAGTGCTATCGCTGATGCATCTACATGCACATGGAATGTCTTTTCCCAGTCTGGAAATACTAATATTGGTGCAGTAACCATCTTTTCCTTCAAAGTGTCCAGACCATGTTGACATGCGTCATTCCATTGATATTTTGTATCTTTCCTTAGCAGTTTTTCCATTGGTGCTGTAATATGTGCATATCCTTTGATTAATTTCCTGTAGTATCCAGTGTGTCCTAACGTTGCTCTTAACTGGTGGACTATTTTTGGTGTTGGTAATTTCATAATGACTACAATCTTTGCCGGATCCACTAGTAAGCCTTGTTTGCATACTATGTGGCCCAAAAGTATCCCAAACTATGTCCCAAATATGCATTTCTTGATATTCAACGATATTTGGCACTGTTTGCATCATTCTAACATTAGTCATAACACTTCCACATGGTGTTTCAATAGGATATAAACTGTCCAATCATCCAGGTATACTTTGAGAAACCGATGGATGAATTCTTTAAATGCTGCGATAACCACTCTGGAGAATATGGCGGATGCATTCTTTAGTCCAAATGACATGACTGTGTACTGATAAGATCCTTATTCCGTTGTGAATGTGGTCTTGTGTCTATCCTCCCGTGCTATCTTAATCTGATGGTAGCCTGAGAATCCATCAGTGAATGAGTAAGCTTCGTGTCCCCCCACATTCTCTAATATGTCATCCGTAAATGGTGTAGGGAATGGGTCGTGTAGGTATGCATCGTTCAACTTCCTCAAGGCGACGCATATCCTAATCCCTCTTCGTTGTTTCTTGTCCTGTACTACCATCGGTATTATCCATTATGATTCCTCAACTGGTTTGATTATGATGGCTTCGAGCATCAAGTCAATCTCCTCTTTAACTTTCTGTTTATATATGGGGTTCAGTCTATATGGTCGTTGTCTAATCGGTCTCGCTTAAGGTCTAAGTGGTATCTTCATCTCTCCCAGTTCTCCTGCTATACCCTTCATCTCTGTAAATGTAGTAGGAAACAAGTCACTGTATTCGCACAACAACTCTGTGATGATTTCTACTGTTGGCTCATCCCAGTAGTCTCCAATGTTGGCCCTTTTGGGATGTTCACTTGTTCCGATGTTAACTCTCTTTACCTTGATTGGAACGAAAATCACTTCGGATTCTATGGGTGGTCCCTCCACATCTCTTTCGCCTTCTACTTCTTCAATATGAATATCGTGCGGGTCATCTTCGTCTGGTGCTTCCTCCTGTACATTGTAACATGACAATAGTTCCTTGACTGTCTGCTTATTCCGCTGTTGTTCTTCTGTGACAGTTTCTATTTCTGGTTCTTTGATGAATATTAATCCTCTTATCCGTTTGAGGGTTGGATCTATGTTGGGGTTCTCATGCTCGAATGAGAAAGTGAGTGCAAAGTTCTGCTGCAATATTCACCATGTTGTATTTCCTTTGCACAATTCTTGGTCTGTGTACCAGTTCATTGGTATGCCCTCTAAAGTATGTATGAAGTGACGAGGCCATTCCTCAGGTGGTGTCATTTTCCATAGTGTTCTACACGCCTCCAAGTGCTCTGATGGTGCTCTGTGTCCATCATACTTATGTTGTTTGTTGTTTTTCTGTTCTACGCCGAACCTTATACGCAATAACCGCTTACATTGATACAAGTTTGTGATAGTCTCCTTGTGTGCGCCCCACCATCTTGCGGGTGTGGCTTTGAGTGCTAAATCCAGTGCTCATAGCCTTTGGTTCTCTAATACTTCATCTTCATATTGTGTCAATAATGTTTTCAAATCATTTAATCCGTGGAAATGGGTGGTTCTCTGATTTCTATGCCTATCCACCGTACTATGCGGTCTATTCTTGCACATCTTCTCGTGGATACTTCGTGTAGTCTCTACTACTAGTTTTCTAGCCCGGTGTTTGAGTCTGTTGCACATGAAGTAATGCTCCGCCAACTGAGTACCCCGTCTGCAGTTGGGTTTACGTAATCCTCATCGCGCGCAGTTTTTATGTACAACTGGATGATCTCCTCTAAGTCCAAGCAAGTGGGTTCTACGAACCTATCCCCTTCTGATGGGTTGAGTGGTGCTATGATTTTGTAATCTCTAGATTCAAATGTCATTTTTCTTGTTTCTAAGTTAATTATGGCCTGATTATCAAACGCCCAATCCAGACCGAGTAGTGTCAGGTACGGTGTTGTGCCATATACTATTTTGATGACTCCAAATTTTTCTTTAGTGCGCACCCCATCAAGATCTACTTTTACTCCTTTTAGTCTACCTATTGGTAGGACTCTATGCTGGTTGGCTAGTTTTAATTAGACATTTGAGTATCCCAATGTTGGATCTCCCATGCATTTCCAGGTCTTCTTGGGTAGCACATTCACTTCAGATCCTAGGTCTAGGATAATGTCTCCAATAGTGAAATCCCCAATGTTAACATTTAGTCTAAATTCCCTACTTGTTCTTCTTCGGGTGTGTAGGTGATTGTCGGTTTTTGGTTCTGTCTCACTGCTACATTTCTCTAGTATGTTTTGCAATATTTTCATAGATGAAGGATCGATTAATACTTTTACACATGATTGCAAAATGTCTTTGAGAGTACTTACTTGTCCCTTGGGTTGCATTCCGTTGGTATGATCCAACGATGGTGGCATTTTGTATTCTGGGGCTTCCTTGACTGGTTGCGTAGTTGAAGTCGACGTTGCGTCCACCTTCTGAAATTCTTGTCTGGCTTCCTTAAAAGTCTCCTTTTCTTTGGGTGCGTCAAACTGCTTCCTTGGTTCGATGTTCTTCTTTATCCATTGGTTCTGTGCTGGTTCCTGTCGAACTGCCTCATTTCTTGTTTTCGTTCCTCCACGAGTGACTATGTTGATGTTTCATTCATCGTCCCTTGCTTCAACTAAAATCCATTGAACATTCTGATTGTTCTGGTTCCTCTTTTCCTGGAGCTTTACTAATAATGTCAGACATTCCTCTGTCTTGTGATACGATGCATGACAATACATACAAGTTGTTGGTGACAGTGGACATTCTCATGCATAATGTCCTCATTGTTGCCAATTGTGACATGTGACTAGTCCTCTGCCACGTCCGAAACCTCCTCTGGCTCGTCCTCCTCCTCTATAGCCTGCGCGATCACCTCTCAGCGCATTATATAGTGGTGTCTGATTATACTGCGCGGTATTGTACTGGGGCTGTGCTGGGTTGTACTGCGGCTGCACATTGTTGTAGGGTTATTGCGCAGTATTATACTACTGTTGCGTAGTGTTGAACTGGTGCATTGCTTTCCCAGTCATCATTTCGGCCTGTACTCTATATGCATCTGATGTTCTTTCCCACATCAACTCCATAGTTATGCAATCTTTGTTGTCATGGCCCACTAAATTACAAAAGGTGCAATATGAATTCTTTGGAACTGTCTGGTATTTCTACATCATCGTGCAGTGGTAAGGGTCGTGACCCAGTTTCTTTCATATTTCGCACCATAATCCTCCCTGTGGTAGTGGGTTTGGCATACCTTTTTACATATACTGTGCGAATGTTGGGCATTCATTCTTGTGATGTCCTTCTGTTTTGTATGTGGTGCACCAAACGACTTCTTGTTTGTGCTTGTTCTTATTTTGGTTCAACTGAAATGTTAGATTCTTCAAATCCTCCTTCAATTCCTCAATAGCTGGGTCCGTCTACTGGTACTGGTTCTCTTCTAGTTGCAAGGCTGCCTGCAAAGCCTCTGCCTGGGTCTGAAACTTTTTGGTCTCAACTTCTCTCTGATTTATTGACCTAGGGTTCATGTCATTCGGGTTTCCAACAAAGCCTCTAAAACTATCGGCCCTTTTCATAGACCAGAAGGAAACACAATACACATAATGCACTGCACAGTCTCACCCGAGATAGCTTTAAATGGGTGGCTGTAAGACTCAGTTGTTTACAACCTAGGATTGAGTATGAGATAGGGGTTTATTAACCAGATCCATGCACTACGAACTATGAGGGTAATCTACCGATTCCTCATGGGTGCACATTCCCATTATACAGTTTACTTCCCAAGCAACATATTTGTGTTCCATAACAATGTATGAACTCATTTATTAAGCATAACAATAACCTGCTGAAAGAAATTAAAGAGATGCATACATTCATCACATTACACAGTTATTACCATGGTTCACCCCCTCCTCGGATACGTCTACAAAGATTTGGCCCTTGGCTCTTTTATTATGGCATTTCTGCATTTCCGGCGCTGTACGCCTACAATTCCCCTCTTATGGGTAAGATCTATGTGAGGTGAACTGGATCGCACTAGGATCTACAACCTGCGAACTAATCCTCAGATATACCTTCTCTCCTCCTTTCTAGCTCAACAACTTACAAAAATGGTACATAATAGTCAATATCGCATACTGTATCCGCTCATGCGTAACTACAGTAAAAGATGGGATAACAATACTAACACCCCAAGCTAATACACTACTTTTCAACGCAAAACATTCGAACCTCTACATGATACCTACGTATCTATATTTATACATTTCGGGCTCTTCATCCATTTACAAAGCATTGCAAAAACCCTAACCCTACCGACGTTAGGTCTTCCTCCCATGCACACGTGTTGTTCTTCCTCTAGCTGTCGCTTTCCTTGTCCATGCTTTCTTGCATGCGCACATGCTGTTCTTTCTCCAACTATTACTTTCGTTTCCGCATGATTTATTTCCCACGATCGTATTTCTTTCCACTTTGGCATGGTGCCAACAAGGATGGAGTTGCCAATTCGTAAGGCCAACTAAATTTGAATTGAATTAAGTGATGCAATTGAGATAGTAGGTGCAAAATAAGGCATCTAATATATCTAATTTTTCTTCTAAAAATGAACATCATCTAACCTACTACTCATATCATCTAAAACCTCCTATTGGGAATGTACCATTTGATGTGAAGTCATTAGGGTGTGAATTTATGCTATTTTTGACTCGTACATGTACAAGTTATTCAAAAGCATGGCATTGTTGAATGACATCTTCTAAAATACCCAAATTTCCTTATGTACATCCACTTTTGAAATAGTTAGGCTTTGTTGTTGCAGTTCTACTATAGTTGTTTTGAAGTGGGCAAGTTGTTGTATAATATCTGTAAAGTGTTGAGTCTAACTGAACATAGCAACCTTCGTCATGTAGAAGAGATCCAACTCGAGTGGAAGGGTCGAACTATTCACTAGTAGCACATAGCACTTAAGGTGTTGTCGAAGGTGACCATAATGTACTAACACATTCTCTACATGCTTATCTGAAGTATCTCTATCTCTTCACCATTATTTTACAACATTCTTCATGGAGGATATCCTGGTGTGCTTAGTAAGAGTGATGCACTTATCTAGGAAGTGGGGTAGATGCTATTATAAATTGCCTGTTATGAGTTGGAGGTCAAAATGATGTCTCTCAAAAGTACTAGGAATAGTGGAGATAAACAAATGGGCTTCTGTAACTATTACTACTTCCTTAAAAAATTGTTCAATTGCACTAATAAAGGTCTCAAGCAAATGGTTCACAAATGGTTTAGAGTTCTTCCTTGTGAATTAGGGTGTTTATTCTTCTAAAATTTGTATGCCTGCAACAAGAATATTTTACCTAGTCTCACCAACAAGGCATACAACATCTATATTTGCTACTTCTTTCTTATTTTCTACTAACTCCTACTCTAAACTCATAATGTCCTCTACAAAGATCTTTGTGTCAATCTAGTGGTACTCCGTTTTAAGCATCATTTAGGACTCTTCTTGCTAGTTCCTGAATGCTGCACTTTCTTCCTTTAACTTGGTGCAAGTTGTTGGAGAAATTTCTATTTTCGTCACACTAGTTTAGTGGGAGTTAACTTTCTAGTTCTATTTAGACTTTCTATTTTTACCATCACTATTATGCATGCATGCATTCCTAAGGAAAGCTAACTGCTTGATTTCTTTTCTTAATTATGGAATGC
>SNQJ01S0002885.1:107577-126593 GCA_010110895.2 Picea sitchensis | reverse complement strand
TTACCATCACTATTATGCATGAATTCTAAGGAAAGCTAACTCCTTGATTGGTTTTCTTAATTATGGAATGTTTTTCCCTGTATATGAGTGTATTCCACTCATTCATTGTATCATATTGATCATTATCTATGTATCAATCATCAGCTCATTGGAGTAGTGTGAATATATTTTCTCATTCTTCCATATTGAATCTCTCTTCTTTTCTTGATAAGCTTTGTTTGTACTTGCTTTAGCTAGATCTCCTATGTGGGTTTCCATGAAACACTGACACAAGTATGAACAATCTTGAATATCTTTGAAAATAACATCTCCAACACATATTCATATAATCATCTCTAGGCATCCAAAAAATTATCGATGACCACATATTCATTATCTTTAATACTTGCTACTATACATACAATCCTGAATCATTGTCTATCTATATGTAAAGCTTTAATTTTGGGATATGGTACATGATGCATAAAGGAAAAATCTCGGTGTCGTCATTTAATTTTTCTCTATTGAAGTTGTTCCAATGTTCTCTCTAGTGCTCAAACATTTAATCACTGCTATATTGGGATGCTAGGATTGATAGAGTTGGTTGAATCTTGTAACTAGGGACTAGAGGGTGGAGTAGTAGGAAGGGGAAGGGGATGGTGTCATTGGGGAGTGGAGTGAAGCCTTCAAATTTCCCAACAAGAAGAGGATTGGGGTGTTTGAAGGATAGTGACATGGATGGGATCTAGGGTGGATATGTTATATGGGTTGTTAACTCACTTGAAGTGCCCCGGGTTTGAGAAGGAGGAACATATTCTAGTGTAGTACTCTCTGTGTTGATCATTGGAGGAGTAGAGGAGTGAGTTTCTCCCCATTGATTGGTGTCGAGGAAGAGGTTTTTTTTTTTTAGTGAAGGTTGGGATGATGAAATGAGATAGAGGGATGGTTAAAGGAGAGGAGGGTGTGAGTCATATTGTATCCTTTGGGAGATGAGTGGGGAATAAAGATATGCTAGATTGATCAAGTTAAGGTTATGTTAGTGGGTGTCATGCAAGGGAGTGGGGAGAAGGGTAGAAGACACATCTAAACCTAGAGTTTTCTATTGTTGTTATTTTTGTTGGGACCATTTGAAACCACATTTTGTAATTATTAGAGGATGTAATGATGTAGATCCTAATGTTTTGGAGTATTATTACCACATCACATCATTGGGGTAGTAGAGGTGGCTAAAACTCACAATTCTTGTTCATCTTCTTTCTACTTTTCCAAAAATCCTACACACCATTCTTATTAAAATATCCATACCAAGAAAATTCTATGATTGGAAATCGAGCCATACTATAGAATGAGTTGAATTGTAGTTTGGTTGTTGGAATACTTATGAGGGAAGGATGAGTTATGTGAGTGTGGTGCTAATTTTCCAAGATTTGATTGTTGTACATTATGCTCTCCACATGAATATCTCTGAAAAACCAAATCATATTAGTCATATTCTTTGGTAGTGCACATTGTATAGTTTCTTGTCCTGTGTCATTTTCCAACCACAAACCATGAGGTAGTTTTGTGTGTAGTAAGATCTAATCTCTTTTCCCTAATGCATAGGCACATTGGTTGGTAGAAATGTATTGGCACACCATTTTGTAATGTACTTCATGAATTGTAAGATATTTCCTAAGATTTGTAATGGGTCAAAGAGCTCTAATAACCACCATAATGTAGTAGTGTTCATGTTGGAACCAATGAGCGTAATATTTGAGTATCCCACGATGGTGGTGTTTGCAGTGTTTATGTTGTTGGGCATTCAAGGCATAACACAATTGTTGTGTCTATGAGGTCATTTGTTTCCATGTAGTCTAATTATGGTCCTTGGAATGTTGGGATAATTTTCTCAACATGCATTAAAGATACTAGCATAAATTATCATGTTAGGGTCAAAATTAGGGGAAACAAATTATGGCATGTCAAATATGGATCTTAAGAGAAAGTTAGAAGTATTATGTATCCCACTTGAAACATGCATACACAATGTGTGGCATTGTAAGCTACACACACCAGGTGATCAAGGGAAAATAGGTCCTAACCAATATGTAGAAGTCATGTCATGAAGAGGTGTAGGAGAGGAAGGGAGTAAAGTGGAAGGTAATCGATGGATGTCTAGGCACAAAGATAGAGTATTGAGGTAACAACAATGTTGTGTGTGTTGTCTCACATCATGAATGTTGAAATAAAACAATTTACTTCTAAATCCTCTTTCTGAAAGTCTTTGATTTTGCAATGGGTGGTTAGGGAGTTATTTTTGGTTGCAAACTAGTTAGGGTCATCTAGGGTGATCTGGAGTTTGATGGTCAAGCCAAGGGAAAAAGCAATCTTATTATGGGTAAGGAAAATATCGTTGGTTGTGAGGTACCATGTGTTACATTGAAAATAACAGAAAATGGAACATGATAATGCTCCATCCATCTGAAACTTTGGTAACTCTAAGGCATACACATGTAGAAATGTTGTAGAAAGGCATGGCAAAAGCACTAATGAACGGTCCTTGTTCATATGTGCCATTCAAGAATGCATATTATTTAGTAAACAATTATTCATGATGGTGAGTGAGATTGATGGTGAAATCATCATAATTGGTTGAGTGGAAATCATCCTCAGGGGAGGGTGGAGGAGAGGGGTTAGAAATCCTACCAAACACTGAATGCAAAAGATTGTAAGAGATCAAGAGAGATAATAAAATATTAAACTAATAAGCAAGAAAAAGAGATAGCAAAGTGAGGGAGTAGGGAAGGATTGGCATGACTTTGTCATCCTTGTAAGGTATTCACAACATTGATGTTGTTCTAATTCTATTTATGTCTAACTATTTTTCCAAATCTATTAATAATAACTATACATCTTTCCATAAAAGTGCAAACTTGTCATGGTAAGCATTAGCAATTAGGGAGGAAGTTGAGTCATGAGGGTATATTCAATGTTGGCGGGGTGCACAAGGTATCCATCACTAAAAATATCATGTCTCCATCTACAAATAACTATAACATAACAAAAATATGTTAAATCACATACCTATATGAACTAGCGTGAAATTTGTTTCAAATCATTCTCCTATCTCACTATTGGTCAACATTTAATGTTGGCAGGGACAACGTCAAGAAAGCATTGCTACCTCAAATTCAGTATCTGATTGAGATGTGTTAGTATGGATGTGGTGTGGCTGCAATGCCATTCTATAATACCTTCAAGTGTGTTCTTAGAATGTCGTTGAGGTGTCACCCCGATCTTATTGAACTATCTAAGTAGAGTGTATATGACATGAAATTAATTCTACTCTCAATTGTACTATGTGGGGAATCTTGGTGGTAAAAGTAGTATATATTAGGGTTAGGTTGTCAAGGAGGGTTGACAAGGGTTTTTTTTAGTGCATGGTTTCCTAAAGAATGTGACATGACTATCTAGTATGTTGGCAAGGTCTATGAACTAAGCATTACGGGTGCACAATAGGTTGTGGTGGTGGGGAGCTTGGGATGCGAGTATGAGAGACAAGTTGTAGCTCATAAGGTACTGAATTATTGAGGTGGTTGAGGCAAGAGGATGGCATAAAATATCTAGGGGGTTTATAAGGTTATATACAACTATTTGTGAGGGATTATGACTATAACAAAAATCAACTTTAGGTATTTGAATCATGACAATATGATGGATGACATGGGCTTCTGGTGAGGTGTCACAAATGGACTCAATATGTGTGATTTAAGGAGGAATTCAAAGTTTATATTGATGGAAGGTGATAGAGGACATCGGTGCATAGAAGTGGAATGATTTTCATGTATGCACATTTAAGTAGACTCTTGCTAGGCATGGATGTCATGTATGCGTTAATTGACATATGAGATTTGTTGTTCCAACCAATAGAAGTGCTAGATTATATTAATGAAGAGGTTTAGAAAAATGAATAGGAATAATACTAGACATACCTTTGGTGTTTTTTATAGCACAAGTAATAGGTTGGGAAAATCCCAACCCAACCACGGAACAAGTGCTACAACTTGGGAATCCTACACCCAATGTCATGTCGATGTAGGTCCCACACTTCAAGGGTGTCTAGGTCACTCTAGGGAGGTGATCCCGGTGACCCTAGGGGGATTGAGATGGAGGTAGAGGGAAATGGAATTAAATCCCCTAGAGGTCAATTCTAAGTGGAAATAAAGGTAGGGAGATATGCCTTGCAAGTCAAGTAATTGTTGTCCCACAGGTATAGTACTTTTCCGAATGATTGTACCTACCCGAGACACAAGAAAACATACTTTGTAATGACATATGTTAGTTGGATAAGAAATTTAATCTTGCTGTACCTAATTTTCAGCAGTAAATATCGGCTTATATCAGCAAATAAAACATCTAAAATCAGCATATAAAGATCTAGACTAGTTAGGTAAATCAACATGATCAAACTTAGCAATGAATATAGGCTGAAAATTGGCACTTAAGAAGCTAGATAAGATGGCTGTTGTAAACATGTATTTTCTGTAGAAAAATGAAGCCTTATGGATGCAGAATTAAGTGGAAAACAACAGCAAAATCAACCATGAAAAGTTTCCAAGAACTAGCTCAAAATATGCTCCCTAGTTAGTAGAGTAAATGATCAAAGTTAGAGAGCTAGTCTAGGGTTAGTTTAGGATTTATGAGAGTGTTAATAGTTAGGGTTATGCAGACCTAATGGCTGTAGGTTAAATTTTGTAACATAATTTAGAGTGTTGGGAGAGAGGGGATGCCCTATTTGGGGGAAACTCCTCTCAATGAGACAAATAAACTTCAAGCAAGAGAACTTTCAAAAGGTCAAAAATTATGTTTCCCAAGGCAATGATTTTATATCTCCAATGCAAAACGTAGTATGACTAGTGCCTTTACTATTGGGTTAATGGAGTCAAAGGAGCTTAGAGAAGCTACCTCCTTGGGGGTGTAATCCATTTTACTTCCCAAGACAAGTTTCTCTAGGCTAGGGTTTAGGCTAAGAGGGTGTATGCCCTTATACTTCTCTTAGCAAACCCTTGCTAAAGAAATAAGATGAAGCATAAAGTGATGAAGAATAAGGTGGGGGTGTATTCCCTTATACTTCCCACCTAGTTCCTAGAACAATAACCTTGACTTGAAACAAATGATAGAAAGAAAGTAAAAACCATACCAATTCAAGGAAAAATGCCAAGATAATCCACCATAATAGCAATAGAATAGCCTTCCAAGGCTAGCACATCACTTCTTCCATCAACCCTTCATAAGTATAGACACACACAAGTTCACAAGAGGTAAAAGAGTCAAGAGGGATGAAAATTTTAGACCAAGTCTCTCACAAGGGAGAGTTATGATTCAAATGAGATCTTATGATATCTATTTATACTAAAAGTAGCTAACATAGTTTGTCCACAAAATAAGGAGTACAATACAATATTAGGGGTCAACAACCCTAATATTTCCTCCTTAACAAAGAAATATTAAACAATTCACTTAAAATTTTACTTTTTGCACAAATTAAACCCTAATTTAGGAGGATGTCACCTCTTTAGGGGACGTTTTGCCACTTTGAGGGAATCGTTGGTGTTGGAGAAGCAATGATGGGCCTCCAAAGGCCATGTTTCAAGAATATAGGCACTCATATCACGGTGAAGACCTTATTCTCCTCAAAATGTCCATGTGTCAAAGAGTGGCACCTCACCACCATGCCCTAGCCCCCAAGATCATGACATCAAGCTCAAAAGTGGAACGTTTTTCCTCTCCTGGGAAAATCATTTGGCAAGTAAGGGGTGGGATAGGTCGTCCAAGTCATCATCAAGGTCATCCAAGCTTGATCTCTCTCATCTGGCATGCGGGCCCCTGTCATCCAACATGTGGGCTTGTAGTCCCATGGAAGCCCAAGCTAGGCTTGTTCTCCCAAAACTATCCACCAAATAGGTCCTGCAAAGACAAATGAACACGCCCTCCAAGTATCTCAAGTCATAACATCATGATAAGTGAATCCAATCAATAAATAATCCGTCCAAGCATGTGCATCAAATATCACCATATCAAACAATAAATAGATCGAAGACACTATGTGACTTGTCAAGCTTAAATATGGGAGAGTTGACGAGGTGTTTTATTGGGTAGGTCTTGCCCTAGGTCAAGGAGAGCTTCCAAGAGGTCCCTCTCTAAGCCATGTAAAGTGTATGAGGTGGATGGGGTCAAGACTCAATGGGCATAGGGATCATGACATACAAGGGGTTGTAGTATCTCATTCATTGGTGCCTTTGTAGAGGGTGTGTGGTACCTTCATCCACAATGCACTTTTTCCAATCCCATCAATTTCCTTTTATCTTTATTTCTTTATATTTTCTTTCATAATATAATAAGGAGAGATTGAAGGTCAATGCCCTAGTGTGGTGACCAAATGATGGCAATTTCACCCACAAACACCTACTGGAAATGAGAAGGATTGCTCGTGATGAGACCCCCTTTCTCTCAGCCATGCAACTGAGAGCCATTACCCTGGTTTGGGGACTAGATGATGGTAATGTCATACCACTAGATATTCATGGACATGATAGGTTGGCTCATGATGAGACCTCCTTTCCTTCAACTAACCTTTCAAGCATTCTTTATTATATTGTGGGTCCCCTTTATTCAAATATAAGTGTTTCATTGCTTTCTTGGGTGATCCCTGGGTGAAGCACATGGAAGGTTTATACAAGGCTTTTATTTTTTACTCAACACTAACCCCTCTTGGCCTTTAGCCCCTTCTTCCCATAGAATGAGGGACAACCCCTTCTTGGGTCAATACACCCTAAAATCCCAAGACATAAGGAAATGGAGGGGAATAATGATGGAAAGTGGTAAGTATGATAGGGAACAATACGATGGCTCATTAAGGGAGTTCCTAGTAGAAAACCCACCCCCAAGGAAAGCCACTTACTAGGGCACAATATCAACCACCAAGGTGAAGCACGACAAAATGCATAATGTCCAAGCACATATCATGAAATCTAGAGCAATCCAAGATACAACATAATCAAATGGATTAAATATTGAAATGATGTTCACCATAATACTAACTTGTACCTCATGGAGCAAGGCCCACTGCCTTCCAGAATCCAACTAGTGTGGTGGATGCCATCTATAAACTTGTGACCATCTGTGGTTGTGAGTGGGTTTTCCATCTGTGCAAAGGGTACTACTGGTCATGTAGTCTCTCGACACTCCATATATGCAACCTGAGGGTATCGAGATATCATCTCCTTAGTTATCCACAAAATAGGGATAACATCAGGCTCCTATTTGGGGACATGTGCTCGGCGTAGAGTGCATGAGAACCACAACATCTCCTAGTAGACCTGTGCCTGCAAAGGAACATCAAACCTTCAAGTGCATGATGGCCTACTCAGTCATCGTTGTTCTCATATGATCATAATCCAAACCAACTAAGCTAGAAAAAGATTTTTTTGACATTTTTTCAATAAATTCTAAGCTAAGCATGAAATCAATATGCAAGTAGAGAAAAATGAAAATGAAATGCATCTAAACTAGTATGAGCAATCAAAATGAAAATGCAGGGAATAAAAATGACTTACCTACTTACCTGGGGCACAGGCCCTGAAGAAGTCATGTGACCTAGATGTGAGGTTGGAGAAGAGACCCATATACTGGTAGTGGCATCTTTCTCCCGTCTAATGCTGTCATATAGTACCTTTGTTGGTTCGACTTCTTCTTGATGAAGTAAGGGAAAATCCATGAATTGTTGTCTTTTCGGTCATATCTGGTATTTCCCTTTCTTTTGTCCCACATGAGCACAAGACTTCCTTCATTTAAGACTTTCTTTTGTCCCACATGAGCACTGAGTTAGCTTAGGAAGCACCTCACATACAGGTGGTGGAGGTGGTGGAGCAACCTTTTCTACTGTGGAAGAGAAATGCCAGGTTGTAATGGAGGGGCTAAATCATTTTTTTTTTTGTAGGTTAGAATTTACCTCCTCCTTAATTCCTTCTTCTGATCATCTGTTAGTTTATTTAAGGCCTGTATTCTCCCCTCTCTTTCCCCTATTCTTATAGCTTCATTGATATGTTCTTGAGTAACATGTTCATCGTTGAGATTGCAAATCATGAAGTTTATATCGTTAGGATAATCTTTGTCTTGTCGGAGGAATTCATCTTCCCCGTGGGGTTCTTGGCATGGGAGACACCATGCTTCTATATCAACTGTTCCAAAAGGTTTTAAAGTATCCCGGGCCTTTGCCTCTTGTTAAGGTCTCGGTTTCCAATCGGTGGAATCTCTCTCTTGTCTGGAAAACTGAGGTATGGGAGCAGATTGATTTCTTTCCACTGTAGTCATTCGGTTCATAAGCTGATCCTTTACCTGGACAAAATGAGTATTCATGTGGTCTATCTTCTGAGTCAGGAGCTAAATCAGATTAAGAAAACTATTGTTGGAAACCTTCATCCTTGATTTTGTCTTGCTGCGAGGGTACTGAAAAGGTTCTATTTTTGAATCAAGGAGATTCTCTTCAATGTCGATACTGAATTCTTTAGACTCTGCCAATGATGTTGGATTTTTATCTTTAATAATGTATCATAACTGCCCTTCAAAGTCATTAATGTAAAGGAGACAAATTGATGACACTGTAGGATGGTAATCTGTAGGAATTTGATTGTACAACCTGTCAAATCTTGAAATAAATTCCTTTACCGTTTCATTCTCCTTTTTCAACTGAGTGCCAAGTGTCCCACCATCTTCTTTTAAATAAGGAAGAAAAGGCATCATAGGTCGTGATATGATTATTATGGAGTCCTCTAAACCAATCAAGAGCTTCTTCAATCAATGATGAAGCAAACAGTCTCATGGCCACATCTTCGTGATCGATACTTGCATTGTCCATATCTTGGCGCATGCCATAAATGTGTTCTTCGACAATTATCACATTGTTTCCTGGGAACTCTGACAACCACTTGTTGACATATGTTGGCATTTGGTTAGGGTAACCTTAGATATTGATCATGTTAAGGGGTTTGTAGAGGTCTCTTTCCAAAGGGCGAGCCATTGGAGCAAGGGGAAGGGATCTATGGAAAAGGGTTTTAGCAATGAGAGACTTGAGAGGAGGCCTTATTTGGTAAACCTTAGAAGGATTGAACCTACCAGGGGGAAAAGGTTTGGGGAAATAAAGGTTCTGGAAAGGTGGAGCCACAAGATGAATTTCAAAATGAACTCATCAAGGAAGGTGGAAAGAGAACGTTCCTCGGGTGGAGTTGCCAGGTAATATAAGGAAATGCTTTGGGATAACTTACCAAAGTGTCATTAGGGTACGAAGAGGATTAAAAATCCTCCCCGAAAACGACACCAAAATGTTATAGTGCAATTTGTAGGTTGGGAAAATCCCAACCCAACCACAACACAAGTGCTACAACTTGGGAATCCTACATCCAATGTCACCTCGATGTAGGTCCTGCACTTCAAGGGTGACTAGGTCACTCTAGGGAGGCGATCCAGGTGACCCTAGGGGGATTGAGATGGAGGTTGAGGGAAATGGAAGTAAAGACCCTAGAGGTCAATTCTAAGTGGAAAGAAAGGTAGGGAGAGATGCCTTGCAAGTCAAATAATTACTGCCCCACAGGTATAGTACTTTTACGGATGATTGTACCTGCCCGAGACACAAGAAAACACACTTTGCAATGATATATGTTAGTTGGATCCGGAAGTTAAGATTGTTTTCCCTAATTTTTAGCAGTATATATTAGCTTATATCAGTAAATAAAACATCTAAAATCAACATATAAATATCTAGACTAGTTAGGTAAATCAACATCAAACTTAGCAATGAATATAGGCTGAAAATTGGCACTTAAGAAGCTAGATAATATGGTTGTTGTAAACATGTGTTTTCTATAGAAAATTGCAGCCTTATGGATGTAGCATTCAGTGGAAAGCATCAACAAAATAAACCATGAAAAGTTTCTAATAACTCGCTCAAAAGATGTGCCCTATTTAGTAGAGTAAATGAACAAAGTTAGAGAGCTAGTCTAGGGTTAGTTTAGGAGTTATGAGAGTGTTATTAGCTAGGGTTATGCATCCCTAATGGATGCATGTTAAATTTTATAACAACAATTAGAGTGTTGGGAGAAAGGGGACACCTTAGTGGGGGAAGACTCCTCTCAATGAGACATATCAACTTCAAGCAAGAGAACTTTCAAAAGGTCAAAAATTACGCTTCCCAAGGCAATGGTTTTATATCTCCAATGCAAAAAAGAGTATGACTAGTGCCTTTACTATTGGGTTAATGGAGTTAAAGGAGCTTAGAGAAGTTACCTCCTTGAGGGTGTAATCCCTTTTACTTCCCAAGGCAAGTTTTTCTAGTCTAGGGTTTAGGCTAAGAGGGTGTATGCCCTTATACTTCTCTTAGAAAACCCTTGTTAAAGCAATAAGATGAAGCAGAAAGTGATGAAGACTAAAGTGGGGGTGTATGACCTTATACTTCCCACCTAGTTCCTAGCACAATAACCTTGACTGGAAACAAATGATAGAAAGAAATTAAAAATGATCCAGAATATATTTGCAGAACAAAATGAATACATATTATTATCATGATGCTTAACACAAAATAACAAATATACAATAAATTTGGTTTCTATTCAATAAGGAAATAATATGAAACTGTAAATGCAGTGGAAACAAGCTTGCTAGAATGATGGCAGAGTATCTCTGAGAAGAGATGTGACGACTGCGCTCATTCGCAAGAAGATGATTGCAATGAGCCTCTGAAGGAATTTTTACAATAAATAGGAATGTAAAAAACCCTAGACATCCAAAAAACCTAACTCTAGGAGATGAAGCACCAAAAGTCATGTGGGCCCCGTTTGGGTAAGTTAGTACATCAAATTCCCGAGGTCGTAACTTTTTCATACGATCCCCGTTTTAGGTGCACGATAGCCCGTTGAAAAGGTCTATCCAAGAACTACACATTTTGCTGTTATTTATCAAAGCCCATTTTGATTGTGGCGATCCATAAAAAATGTTGTTTAGGGCCTCAAAATGGCCCCGCAAGTCACGGACCCAAAAACTAGGGAAGAAATTGCCAAACTGGAAAACTGCCAAAATGAGCCAATTGGAATAGGTGGGAGGCCACCCACATCCATCTGGATCAATCTTACCCCCTTACGAAGCAATGGTCTCCATTGCGTTGAGTTCCCCTATTAGATGAGGATATTTCTGCTGAATTTGGCCCCGGGTGAGCCCCTTGCCTTAGTGCAGGAGTTGCCCTGCTTTGATAACTCAATAAAGATATATCCTTTGCTGGGGAGTGCCCTTGATCTGTTTGTCCACAATTTGATCACTAGATGCCTATTGTATGTAGTCTGGGTTGATCTCTATTGGTGTCAGTTGTTCTACTATCTCTGAGGTGTCCAATAATGGTGGGAAATACGGTTGAAGGATATCCACGTTGAACAGTGGGTGACAGCCAAGGAAAGGAGGAATGTTGAGCTCGAAAGCATTATCACCCACAAACTTGGTGATGGTGTACGACCCATAATAGAGTGGGCAAAGATTTCGATGGGGTCCTGTAAGGCACTCCTTATGCAAGTGCAACCAAACTTTGTCACCCACCTGAAACTTATGTGGCACCCGATGTTGATCATGGCGTTGCTTGTACTTGTCATTGGACTTTTGTAGGATATATTGAACCTATTGTAAGATGTGCTTGATTGGCTCAATGAACCAGGTGGCTTTGTTAACTTCAGTTGGAGCAGGAGATGAGTCGGTCGAGGTGATCACAAGGGGTAGTGCAACATCTATGGGACCCAATGGTTGGAATCCCAACCCCACCTGAAAGGGGCTGTGGCCAGTTGAGCTATACAGGGCTCAATTGTATCTATGATGAACATAGGAGAGACTCTCATCCCAACTGTGAGGGTTATTGGAATTATACATGCATAGTATATGCACGATCATTCAATTTATGACCTCGATTTGGTCATCTGTCTAGGCGTGGAAGGCCATGGATTTGTTGAGCTTGGTATCTAGCAGTGACCAGAGGCTTGACCAGAATGTGTTGAGAAATCAACTATCCTGATCTGAGACAATGGTTTGTGGGATTCCAAAATGTACCTAGAATCGTTCAAGCAAGAGCTTGGTAGTGGCCTCTGCTGTGATGCTCTTCTTGCAGGTGACCATAATCACCATATTAGAAAAGCAATCCATAACCACAAAACACAGTCATTGCCTTGCTTGGTGGACAGGAGGCCCGAATAATAGTCCATTGAGATGGATTCCCATGGCATGTAAGGAGCATGTAGAGGGGTGTACATGCCCTGTTTCTTAGTGGCCGGTTTGGAAATCACATAGGTAGTGAAAGACCTGATATACTTGCTGACCTTATGTCGAAGTTTCGACCAGTAGAAATGTTTCTACAACATTTCCATTGTCTTTTCAATGCCAAAGTGTCCTACCACCTGATTGTAGTGGGATTCCCAGATTATCTTTGCTCACTTGCTTGATGGAATGTAGATATGTCCCAGATGACACAACAACCTGTCATGAAGATGGGAATTAGAGACAACTGTGTTTGTGCCCAACATTTGGTAGGTGGTGGAGAAGTCTGGGTCTGTCTCATAGAGTTGGGGACATCCATAGGTCTCATGGTCGCAAGAGTCTAGCACCGTGGTGAGTGCCGCGACTGGCGTTTTGCTAAGGAAATCAACGACGTGGTTGATGCTTCCCATTTTATACTTGATGTTGAGGTGGAATTACTGCAAGTACGTGGACTACTTCTGATGGCGGTCATTCTGCAATTTTCCTTGTGTCTTCATGAGATGCAATGGCTTATGATCGGTGTGGATGACTATCTCCTTCCCAAGAATGTAATGTCTCCACTGGCGGTAGGCTTGCAAAACAAAGTACACTTCTTTGTTGTAAGTAGGGTACTTACAAACAACATATGATAGTGACTCACTATGATAGGCCACGGGGTAGTTGTGCTGAGTGAGAACGACGGCCACAACATAGTTTGAGGCATCTGTCTTGGTCTCAAAGGGATGTTGCAGGTTCGGTAGTGAAAGTAATGGGGTTGAGCACAAGTGTTGCTTCAAATCATCGAACACTTGTTGTTAGGACCAGACCCACACAAATTTCACCTTACCACCACCCCTGGTTACTTGGCTGAGGGCCCATGCAATATGGGAGAATCCCAACATGAAACCGCGATAGAAATTGGCAAGGCCTAAGAATCTTCGAAGCTTAGTGAGTGTGGTTGGGGCTGGCCAGTCACGGATGACTTGGATTTTGGATGGATCCACATGTACGCCATTCTGATCAATGATGTATCCCAGGTAATGAATCCTGTCCATGCCGAAGGAGCATTTTTCCAAGTTGGCGTAGAGATGGTGCTGCCGCAGGGTGTGCATAACCTACTAAATATGTTGTAAGTGTTCTTCCCAAGTCTTGTTGTAAATGAGGATGTCATCTAGATACACCACTACAAAAGACTTGGTGAATGGTCACATGATATCATCCATCATCCTCATGAAAGTGGTTGGAGCATTTTTCAAACCAAAGGGCATTACCAACCATTCAAAAATACCTTCCTTTGACCTGAAGGCGGTCTTCCATAAATTTGTTTGTTCTATCGGGATCTGGTGGTAGCTAGACTTCAGATCAATCTTACTGAAGTATTTGGCCTTCGTGAGTTGATCAAGGTGGTCATCGATTCGGGGAATCAGGTACCGATTTTTTACTCTAATTTTATTAAGGGCCCGATAATCAATGCAAAGTTGCCAGGTTCCATATTTCTTTTGTACTAGCACAATTGGGCTCCCGCAAGGTGATGAGATGGGATGGATGTGACCCTTGTGGAGCAGTTCTTGGATATTTCGCTTGATCTCCTCATTATCTAACAAAGAGAGATGATAGACTGACCCATTGGGAAGCGGTCTGTTAAGGGTTAGATCGATGGGGTTATTGACCTAACAGTGTAGAGGGACCCCGATAGGTGAGGAGAAGATATATGAGTATTATTTCATGACCTTATCCACTTGCTTCTGCTGTGTGGAGAGGTCGGTCGTGGAGACCCTGGATGTGGCTGCGATATTTCGCTCATTCTGTGAGCGAATCACGAAGAAGACAAACTTCCTTGTCTGTGAGATGAACTTTCTGCATTGCTTGGGAGAGATCAAGAAAATAACACTAGGTGGGACTGCCTCAGATATCCTGTACAATTTCTTGTTCAAATTAATAATAACACTGCGAGGCCTAGAATGATATACAACATGACATTTCCATAAATATGGTTGGTCCAAAAGAACATTACAAACTTCGAGAGGGGAAACATCACATAATACCTCGTCTTTGAAGGGCTTGATGCTATATGACTTGCAACATTGTTGGCTGACGCGGATGTTGCTTCCTTGGTGGAGCCATCCGATGGTGTAGGGATGCGGGTGCAACATTGTCAGTAAGGAGAGTGGCTTGAAAAACTCTGCTGATATGAGGTTCTTCTGGCTACTGCTATCAATGATGAAGTGCAGCGGGGTACCCTTCACCCACATCTGTGAATGAAAAAGGTGCTCGCCTTCCTTTGGCTCTTCTAGTTTACCGAGCTGGAGCTTGGTGGTAGCAATGTTAGCACTGGGTTCTACGTCAATGATCTGTCTCACCCTTTCTGGTTCTGAATCAAAGTCGAAACCTGCATATGATTTAGAGGCTTTGACCTCAACCACCAATGACTTCTTCGAGCGACAATCAATAGTGTTATGCCAGGGGATCTTATGGAAGTCACACCACTTCCTGGTATCTTTCTTTGTCTTTCCATTGTCCTTCTTTGCTTGCGGCCTGGAATGGTTGTCCTGAGGCTGTCTGTCTTTACTTTGTCCTTTGTTCTATGGGTTGGGTCCGCCCTTTTCTGGATTTTTCTGTGAGGGGTTCCCAAGCCCAAATTGCCGCGTCTTTTGTTTGAGCTTCTGCTTGATTTTGACAACATATCAGTAGGTCACGCCCAAGGATGAGATGTCTAAAAACTCCATTTTGGCCTGGATGTATCTATGAAGACCACCGTGATACTTGAGCACCAGATGTCATTCAGAATATTTGATACCCATCTTGGTGCACAAGGTATGGAAGATATTTGTGAACTCGGGCACCGCTTGGTCTCTTTCGTGCCGCAACATGGTCCATTTTGTGTACAGGTCGTCATAACTTCCAACATGGTAGTATTGTTCCTTAATAGGATACCTTAAGGACTCCCATGTGACTGTGACTGTAAATAATGAGGGTTCCTCTGTTTCCTTTTGCTCACATAAAGTTTCCCACCAATCTTTGACATGGGGGACGACTTTGAGGAGCACAAAAGTAATCTTTTCTCTATTTGAGGAGTAATGGAGAGAGAAATACCCTTCTAGCAGATTCAACCATTTGTCTACTGCATCTACGTCTATATGACCTTCAAATATAGGAATATCTAAGTTGATTTGTACCTTGAAGGGGGCGACGCCTCCGTTTGAGGAAGATGCATTGCCTATTGGTAGCCGCCGAAGGATTTGCGCAAAACTATCCATCATCTCGTTCCTCTGTTGCATGAGGGATTCCTTGAGCAACATTTTGAAGGGATCTCCTGTCCCTTCGTATTTCTTTTCTTATTCCATGAGAGGTCGTTTGGGCATGCAAGAGCTTTTTTCCTCAAGAGAAACAAGTTCGAGACCCAATTCTTTGTACCCTGACCTCATTGGGGACATGCATTACGAACGACAAGGAGCAGACTGCTCTGATACCACTGATCCAAAATATATTTGCAAAACAAAATGAATACTGATTATTATAAAAAGATGCTTAACACAGAATACCATATATACAATAAATATGGTTTCTATTCAATAAGGAAATAAGATGAAACTGTAAAATGCAGCGGAAACAAGCTTGCTAGAATGGTGGCGACTTATCTTTGAGAAGAGATGTGACGACTGCGCTCATTTGCAAGAAGATGATTACAATGAGGCTCTAAAGGCCTTTTTACAATAAACAAGAATGTTAAAAACCCTAGACATCCAAAAAACCTAACCCTAGGAGATGGAACGACAAAAGTCATGTGGGCCATGTTTGGGTAAGTTAGTACATCAAATTCCCGGGGTTGTAACTTTTGCATACGATCTCCGTTTTAGGCGCACGATAGCCAGTTGGAAACATCTATCGGAGGAATACACATTTTGCCGCTATTTATCAAAATTCGTTTAGACTGTGGCGAGCCTTAAAAAACGCTGTTTAGGGCCTCAAAACGACCCCGCAAGTCAGGGACTTGAAAACTAGGGAAAAAACTGCCAAACTGGAAAACTGCCAAAATGAGCCAGTTGGAATAGGTGGGAGGCCACCGACATCCATCTAGATCAAAAAACCATACCAATTCAAGGAAAAATGCCAAGATAATCCACCACAATAGCAATAGAATATCCTTCCAAGGCTAGCGCATCACTTCTTCCATCAACCATTCATAAGTATAGCCATACAAAAGTGCACAAGAGGTAAAAGAGCCAAGAGGGCCGAAAATTTCAGACCAAGTCTCTCACAAGAGAGAGTTTACTTTTTGCACAAATTAAACCCTAATTTAGGAGGACGTCACCCCTTTAGGGGACGTTTTTCCACTTTGAGGGAATCATTGGTGTTGGAGAAGCATGGATGGGCCTACAAAGGCCACGTGTCAAGCATCTAGGCACTCATATCATGGAAAATACCTTCTTCTCCTAAAAAATTCCATGTGTCAAAGAGTGGCACCTCACCACCATGCCCTAGCCCTCAAGATCATGACGTCAAGCTCAAAAGTGGAACGTTTTTCCCCTCCTAAGAAAATTGTTTGGAAAGTAATGGGTGGGATAGGTTGTCCACACCATCATCAAGGCTGTCCAAGTCTGATCTCTCTCATCTGGCATGCAGGCCCTTGACATCCAACCTGTGGGCTTGTAGCCCCATGGAAGCCCAAGCTACGCTTGTTCTCCCAAAACTGTCCACCAACTAGGTACTGCAAAGAGAAATGAACACGCCCTCCAAGGATATCAAGTCATAACATCATGATAAGTGAATCCAATCAATAAATAAGCCATCCAAGCATTGCATCAAAGATCAACATATCAAACAATTAACATCTCAAAGACACTATGCGACTTGTTAAGCTTAAATATGGGAGGGTTGACGAGGTGTCCTATTGGGTAGGTCTTGCCCTAGGTCAAGGAGATCTTCCAAGAGGTCCCTCTCTAAGCCATGTAAAGTGTATGAGGTGGATGGGTCAATACTCAATGGGCATAGGGCTCATGACTACAAGGGGTCATAGTATCTCATTCATGGGTGCCTTTGTAGAGGGTGTGTGGTACCTTCATCCACAATGCACTTTTTCCAATCCCATCAATTACCTTTTATCTTTATTTCTTTATATTTTCTTTCATAATAGCATAAGGAGAGATTGAAGGTCACTTCCCTGGCGTGGTGACCAGATGATGGCAATGTCACCCACAAACACCTAGTGGAAATGAGAAGGTTGGCTCGTGATGAGACCCCCTTTTTCTCAGCCATGCAATTGAGAGCCATTACCTTGGTTTGGTGACCAGATATGGTAATGTCATACCACTAGATATTCATGGACGTGATAGGTTGGCTCGTGATGAGACCTCCTATCCTTCAACTAACCTTTCAACCATTCTTTATTATATTGTGGGTCCCCTTTATTCAAAGATAAGCGTTTCATTGCTTTCTTGGGTGATCCTTAGGCGAAACATCTGGAGGGTTTATACAAGGCTTTTATCTTTTACCCAACACTAACCCCTCCGATCCTTTAGCCCCTTCTTCCCATAGAATGAGGGACAACCCCTTCTTGGGTCAATACATCCTAAAATCCCAAGAGATAAGGAAATGGAGGGGAATAATGATGGAAAGTGGGAAGTATGGTAGGGATGGTACAATGGCTCATTAAGGGAGTTCCTAGTGGCAAACCCATCCCCAAGGAAAACCACTTACTAGGGCACAATGTCAACCACCAAGGTGAAGCACGACAAAAGGCATAATGTCCAAGAACATATCATGAGATCTAGAGAAATATAAGATACAACATAATCAAATGGCTTAAATATTGAAATGATGCTCACCATAATACTGACTTGTACCTCATGGAGCAAGGCCCACTGCCTTCCGAAATCCAACTGGTGTGGTGGATGTCATCTGTAAACTTGTGACCATATTTGGTTGTGAGTGGGTTTTCCATCTGTGCAAAGGGTATTGTTGGTCATGTAGTCTCTCGACACTCCATATCTGGAACTTGATGGCCTCGAGACATCATCTCCCTAGTTATCCAAAAAATGGGGATAACTGTGTTGATGCGAGGGGTCAAGGATGCAACATACAATGGTTGAGAACTTCTTTCATCATCTAGAAATTCTACCAAAAATGCTTCACAGAACTCCCGAGATGAGGTGAATTGTGAAGGGGGATCTCTCCACCATATTAAAGCCTCTCCATAGAGGGTAAATGTGAAGTAATTATGTTGGAATTCATATGTGATGTGCTTGATGGGGATAAAAGACAATAAATTTTATAATAAATGCATATGTTGATGTATATCGTGTTGTGCATCAAATAAATAAATAGGTGCGAGAGAAATATGGTTGACGTTAACTTAGATTAACCATGACTATGGGGGAGATGGAACTAGAACCTAATGCAGAGGACTATGCGAGAACCAAGATAGTCTCCCGAGTAACTAAAACAACGCTTGTAGAGGTGTGTGTGAGTAGAGGAGATAGGGGAGTCTTTGAATCCAAGGTAGTATTGTCCTCTATGGAACGATTGGACAATGTTGCAACTAACTCTTTTACAACTACCTGTAACTCTTTTGTAAATTTTGTATCCACCAAATCATAACAAAAAAAATTTGAATTGTAATTAGATGAGTGATCATGGAAATATTTAAGTAAAGCAAAGTCAGGTCCTAGATTAGGGTTCAATGCACATGAGAAACACTGATTAGCCTCATCCCATCCTTAGTTCAACACTAGTATCTA